>WNWK01018237.1:0-40451 GCA_009830355.1 Cherax destructor | reverse complement strand
TTTCCCCTCCCCTTTTTTAAACTTTCCTCATCCATGATTGTTTGGGATAAAGGTCTATCAGAGATATCATGAAAAATTTTCTGATACAATATACTTCGAACGCTGACTGGATCTGTCTTCACTGTTTCGATCCCATACACTACTTCAACTGCAGTTCTTTTTCTTATGTTCAGCGGGATGGGTTATATGAGTCAGAGTATTATCACTCGAGCTGGTTACTACACTTCGCTAGTGATCACCAGCTGATCAACACCTAAAAACCGCTAGTAGATCACCAGCTGATCAACACCTACATACTCCCAGTAGATCCCCAGCTGATCAACACCTACATACCCCTAGTAGATCACCACCCGATCAACACCAATCCCGCGAGACCCCCCGATCAACACCTAAATACCTCCCAGTAGATCACCACCCGATCAACCCCCACATACTGCTAGTAGATCACCAGCTGATCAACACCTACATATTGCTAGTAGATCACCACCCGATCAACACCTACATACTGCTAGTAGATCACCAGCTGATCAACACCTACTTTAGCTAGTAGATAAACCAGCTGATCAACCCCTACATACTCCCAGTAGATCACCAGCTGATCAAAACCTACATACTCCCAGTGATCCCCAGCTGATAAAACACCTCATACTGTTAGAGATCACCAGCTGATCAACACCTACATATCCAGTAGATCACCAGCGGGACAACACCTACATACTATAGATCACCAGCTGATCAACACCACTTTATTGCTAGTAGATCACCAGCTGATCAACACCTACATACTCCCAGTAGATCACCCCCGATCAACACCTACTTTAATTCCCGGGGATCAACACTATGTTCATCTTCCCCATTCAATGTTTTTACTTTTGCTATATTTAAGTTCCTTTCTTTAATTTTTCATTATTTTTCATTTAGGAATATTTTTTCTTTTTTGAGTTTTTATTTCTAATATATTAAAAATCAAAAATTTAATTGCATGAATAATATTATTCTTTTCTATAGAGTTTTCCTAAAGGGAAAAAACTTAGATTTTCCTGAAGGTTTAAAGTTTTATTCTTTGACACTTTGACACTGCATATATCTCATTTGGAAAAGGTTAAAAAAAAGTGGGATATGAGGATGGAGGTCCCATCCCAAAGTCATAAAACTTGTTTTCCCCGTTTTCTAATCAGTGTTCACTGTGAGCTGGGGTGGACAGCAAAATATTCAGACCAATGAGCACTACTTCCCAAAGGGTTTCTGTGACTATATCAACAACCAGCATTTTTATGAAACTGTGGTTCAGCCATTCAGGAGGTACCACCGTCCTGTCAATGAGTGCGAGGGAAAACTGTATTTTTTTAACACAATGGTTGGGCTGCTGGTGTCTTCTTTCTTCCCCATAAACACCCCAAGATAATAGGTACATCTTGCTACTTCTACTTTCATTTAAAGGGCAAAATGGACACAATTTAAAACGTTTATAATACACACCTATCTGAGTCTTTTTATTTTTCTTTAAAAGCCCCTTTTTTCCTTTTTTATTTTTTCATCTCCATGGGAAGTGGAAAAACAATCTTTTCCCCCGAAGCCGAGTGTGGTAAACGCGACTAAAATGTCGGCAAAAGGACCTTTTGGCCCCTTTTTTATATATATATCTTATATATATATCTTATATATATATATATATATATATATATATATATATATATATATATATATATATATATATATATATATATATATATATATATATATATATATATATATATATATATATATATATATATATATATGTGGGCAGAATAGGTAAATTTAATTAGCAAAAAACTCATTTATAATTAAGTCCTTTCTAAAATTTTTTTTTTTGTTTAAAGATATTTTTTTTTCATTTATGTTAATGAAAAAATTAATAATTTTGTACCAAAAAAAAACCTTAGAAAACTTTTTTAATCTTATTGTAAAAGGCAATTTAATTTAGCCTAATCCAACTAAATATATTTTAGATAAGTTTACAATAATTTAAAAAAAACAAACACAATGAAATATATATTTTTTTCGTTAGGTTCAAAATTTATTTTTGCGATATTATTGCATACAAAATTTTCGCTTGCCTTATTCGGAAAGAAGAGCGTTGCTATTTGCCAAAATAGCAAGTTTTACCTATTCGGAAAGACAGGAGGTTAGTGCGTCGGGTGAAAGGGGAACTGGCTCCCGCATTTAAACCAAAGACTTGGTATGCCTACCGCAATGCCCTCTACCCGGAATTAACGTGTAGACTGTTTTAAAAAGTGTTAACCTGATGCTTGTTACTTTCTCGAGTTTGATATCTGCGGGGGCCAAAAGTTTGAGGAAAAAGTGCCTCAGCCAAATTAGAACTCCTCTAAACATTTTTGCTGAATCCACTTTTATCTTCCTCACGACGTCCCTTTCTGGTAGGGTAATTGTGTAAAGACACTGTCCTTTTTTACAAGTGTTCACCATATTGATTCACTTGAAAAGGTTCACTAGATGCAACCAAAGGCTTTCTATTTTAGTTTTTTTTCATTGCACTGGATGAGTTAACAAAGCACGGAGACATGTTCTGCCCCAAAAAAAAAAAAAAAAATCAAAATCAATCAGGAGAGATTTTCTTCCAAACGAGCACCCTTTTGAAAACATACCATCTTACGCAGGATGGTACTTGTTTGACTACTTAAAGCAGTTAGCTGTCTAACAGGCTGGGATGTCAGTCCTTGAGCAACCCGGTGAACTCTTAACAAGGTAGAAACTGGCTTCCAGTGTCACTACGCCCCTACAGCATCGAAACACGAGATGAGCTGATTTAGTGTGGCTGAAGAGCACGGATGGGTAAAAGGAGAGATGTACATGTATATGCATGGAGCGTGATTTGGCGCATGAGCTTTGCAGCGTACAGTTTATAATTGAGAAGCATAGAACGATGCATACATTTGTAACATGCATATTGTAATAATAATAATTTAGATTTGCCGTCATGTGGATACCTAACTTCATGAGCAGTATCTGACGTATAAATGCACTTGCACTGGGTGTAATATTTTAAGAACTACCAAATATACTGAGGTGTACTATTAAATTTCACTTTTACACAGACAGAGATTTAAATGCTCGTAATGCTAATATCTTACGTAATTTGAATCTACTGTGACTGGGTGGTTAAAATTGTTTTAAATATTAAAATATACCAAAGCCTCATAGATATCACTCATGGTCCAAGGAAAATATTAATAGTATCAAAAAGTACTCAAATTTTGTGTTTTCTAAAATTTCCTCATTTTTATTAATCTGTTCGACTATTCTCTATTCATTTTACGTTTACTAATAAACAGATTTAATATACACGCAGCGTAACTGTTGTAGCATTGAAGTTTTTCTTTGCCAACATTTCTCTAACTGACTCCTCACGAAGCTTATATAAATATTCCTCCCTACCATTAAATCTTGTTCCCCTCCCGTCAAGTATCTCGCTCCTCGCTGACTTTTACCTTCCCGTCTGATACCCTGCCGTCCCCCCCGACACCACACCGTCCCTCCTGACACCTCACTGTCCCCACTTTGGGACCTGCCAGTTCCTCCCCTAGCCACCTCGCCGTCCCTCTCTGACACCACCGTCCCCCCTGACACCTCACCGTCTTCGGGATGTAACTCACCGTCCCCCTCTGATACCACCGTCCCCCCTGACACCTCACTGTCCTCTGACACTCACTGTCCCTACCTTGACACTCAAAGCTGTCCTCCCTGACACTCCTCGCCGTCCCTCCCTGGACACCTCGCCGTCCCTCCCTGACACTCCTCGCCACCTTCGACACATCACCGTCCTCTCTGACATCTCACCGTCCCCCTGCACTCACCGTCCGCCCCCTCACTGTCCCTCCCCTCTGACACTCCTCACCGTCTGCCCCTCTGATACCTCACCGTCCCTGCTGGGTCTGACATCTCGCCGTCCTCTGACACCTACCACACTCCCTCTGACACCTCACCGTCCTTCTGACACCTCACTGTCCCCTCTGACACTCACTGTCCTCCTCTGACACCTCACTGTCCCCCCCTCTGACACCTCACTGTCCCTTCCTGACACCTCACCGTCCCCCTTTGACATCTCACCGTCCCCCTCTGACACTTCCTTACCGTCTGCCCTCTGGACACCTCGCCGTCCCTCTCTGACACCTCGCCGTCCTCTCTGACACCTCGCCGTCCTCTTCACACTCCTCGCCGTCCCCTCTCTGACACCGCCGTCCCTCTCTGACACCTACTTTCCAGCACTGACATCTTAATAGGCAGAAGCATACTACATCCAATTTTGTTAAATAAAAATAAATGTAGACCTCGCGTTACTTCACTGAGATCTCAAAAGCTCCATCACCGAGACATCATGTCTACCCATCACTGAGATATCGTTGTTCACCATCACTGAGACATTATCGCGTTCACCCATCACCGAGACATCGTGTCTACCCATCACTGTATGATCGCGTTCACCCATCACTGACATCTTCTCAGCGCCTCCCCAGTGATCATTTCACCAGTTTGATGATTAGCTGCTCACAAGACAGTAGTGTGCATGAGGACAGCCGTCAACAGAGTGTAATGGAGGACAGCTGCTCCAACACAGTAGTGTACGAGGACAGCTGCTCAACAGAAAATGAGACAGCTGCTCAACAGTAGTGTAATGAGGACAGTTGCCTCCCAACAGTAGTGCATGAGGACAGCTGTCAACAGTAGTAGTATTGGAGGACAGCTGTCCCACAGAAGGCATGAGACAGCTGTCAATTGGTAGTAGTATGATGACAGCTGCCCTCAACACAGTGTACGAGGACAGCTGTCAACAGTAGTGTACGAGGACAGCTGCTCAACAGTAGTGCATGAGGACAGCTGCTCAACAGGTGCATGAGGACAGCTGCTCAACATAGCAGTGTGCATGATGACAGCTGCTCAATACAGTAGCAGCCTGATGACACGCTCAACACAGTAGTGTACGATGACAGCTGCTCAACAGTAGTGTACGGAGGACAGCCGCTCGACAGTAGTGTACGAGGACAGCTGTTCACACAGTAGCGTATGAGGACAGCTGCTCAACAGGTGCGGTACGAGGACAGCTGCCTTGGGCGAGTAGTGCAGTACGAGGACAAGCTGCTCCACACAGCAGTGTACGAGTGACAGCCGCTCAGACAGTAGTGTAATGATATTCAGCCGCCCACAGCAGTGACGAGGACAGCTGGGCCAACAGTAGTGTGCATGAGGACAGCTGCCTTGCCATGGCAGTGCTTATGGCAGCTGCAACAACAGTAGTGTTAGATGACATCTGCCTATATTAGAAAGGTGTTGAGTGACAGCTGCTCAACAGAGTGCATGAGAGTCAGCTTTTGCTGACACAGTAGTGCATGAGGACAGCTAAGCTCAACAGTAGTGTGCATGAGGAATATTACTGAGTAGTGTAATGATATAGCTTCTACCAGAAAGTGCATGAGGAGCAGTTACCAACAGTAGTGTGATGAGGACAGCTGCTCGAGCAGTAGTGGGATGAGGACAGCTGCTCAACAGTATGTGGTTGAGTGACAGCGCTCGACAGTAGTGTACGAGGACAGTTGCTCAACAGTAGTGTGGCATGAGACAGTCATTTTCAACAGTAGTACGAGGACAGCTGCTCGACACAAGCAGTAGTGGCATGAGGACAGCTGCTTCAACACAGTAGTACGAGGACAGCTGCTCAACACAGTAGTGTGCATGATGACAGCTGCTCAACACAGTAGTCTACTTGAGAATTCCAGGGGTCAGCCCTGCGGCCCGTTCAGGACCAGGCCTCCTCTGTTGACCAGAGCCTGATCAACCAGGCTGCCATTGCTGGCCGCACGCAGTCCAACGTACGAACCACAGCCCGGCTGATCCGGTACCGACTTGAGGTGCCTGTCCAGTGCCTGCTTTGAAGACAGCCAGGGCCGTTGGCAATCCTGATGTATGCTGGGAGGCAGTTGAATAAATTCAGGCCTCGCCACTTACCAAAGGTCCCCCAATGCTAGTGGCACCCTGCCCTCATTGGGATGCATCGCCTGCCGAGTCTTATTGCACGGAGGATTTTGTGTGCAAGCTCTGGTACTAAGCCCCCGAGAATTTTCCAGTGTATATAATGACGTATCTCCCGCCCGCGTTCTAGAGTACAGGTTTAGGAACTTCAAGCGTTCCCCAGTAGCTGTAAGTGGCTTATCGCACTTGCGTGCATGTGCGGTTGTCTTCGCACATTTCAAGGTCAGCAATTTTTACCCGCCCTGTGAAAGGTGCAGTTAGTGTGCAGCAATATTCCAGCCTAGATAGAACAAGGATCTGTAAAGCGTCAACATGGGCTTACATCCCTGGTCATGGAAGGCTAGCCTTCACATCCATCCTGTCATTTTTCGAGCAGACAAATAATTGTTATATTGTTATGGTCCTTGAAAGTGAGAGATCTCCTGACATCATCCCAGGTCTTTGATATTTAGTTTTTCGCTCTATTGTGTGGCTGGAATTAGTTTTGTACTCCGATGAGATTTCCAATTTCTTCACGTTTCCGTATCTGAGTAATTGAAATTCTCTTGGCACTGAACTTCTGTATTGTTTTCTGCAGCCCATTTAAAGATTTGTTTATGTCTGCTTAAAATCTGCACAGTATGCCTTCAACGTGGTGGACACTATTTCATACAGACTAAAGTCATTCCAAAAGGGAAGACACAGCACTGTGTGTTTATATCCTGCACAATGTCTGAGGGTGAGGATGAGGAAGGAGATGGAGGCACTGCCTTGTGGAACAGAGCTTTTCACAGTAGCTGCCTCCCAGACTTTACCTGCTGGACTATTTTCACTTTGCGTTCTACGTGTTAGAAATTATAGATCCATCTACCAACTTTTCCTGTTATGCTCTCTTATCACGCATTTTGTGTGCCATTAAAGCAATTCATGGTCACACTTGCACAAAGGCTTTTGGTAAAAACTGTGTATATATTATCTTTCGCATTCTGTTTATCTTCTAGAGCATCCAGGACTCGCCGTAGTATCCAGTAGTTGGGACAGACAGGAGCGGCTCGCTCTAAAACCCATGCTGTCCTGGGAAGCCAGTACTGGATGGGCATCAAGATGGCATGATCTTGCCTCTAGAACCTTCAAAATTTTTATGCATATGACGCTAGCAATGGTCTGTATAGAAGTTCTTTGCCATTGCTTTACTGCCCTCAGAGCGGGGCTATGTCTAATGTTTTAGTAGCTGCGGACGACCTATAGTGTCCATGCTCCTCCATAGGATGTTAAAGCATGTGATAGGGCTTTTGCAGTTCTTGATGAACACGGAGTTCCATGAGAGTCTGGGCCTGGAGCGGAGCACATGGGTGATGCTATTTATTGCCTTTCGGGAAGTCATTTGGCGCTGTGATGATGTCAGGAAAGGCATGCGTCTGTCAAGTTCTGTGCACTCTCTACATAAAAATCATTAGTTTCTTGATTTTCGTCTTGTTAGTGGCTCACAAAGACTGAGTCATACCTTTCGGGATTTAAGTAACTCCATCATTTCTGCTGTCATCTGTGTAGACCCATCCGGTTTAAGTAGGGGCCTAACACTGGTTGTTGCTCCCTGACTTTGATTTTGCATAGAAAAGAAATACTTTGTGCTTTTCACTCCCCATTTATGGCTCTTAGTTCTTCCTGGTGTCTCTTGATTCCTATAAGATTCCTTTTAGTTTTAATTCGATGTTTGCTATTTCAACAGTGTCTCCTACGTATTCAGAGATATTGGCCTCCTGTAGCCACCTGTTATTCTGGGTGCCTTCGCTCGCATAGGAGCGCCTCTCTTTCTAGTTTGCATCTTTTCCTCCTTTTCCTTAAGGGAATTTGCCTGAGCAAACCTCAAGTACCACAGAGTTAATTTAGTGTATGATGACAGCTGCTCATGGTTGTAGTGTATGAGGACAGCTGCCCAACACAGTAGTAATGTACTTTAGGGTAAATATTAAATTTTGTGATCACAAATACTAAAAACATACATGACAGACACCTACATGATCAACAACTACATGACAAATTTTTTCAGGAGAAGACAATTGTTGTGAGAACCTAAAGCCACCTGCAACGAGGGAGTCTCTAATGTATGCATATGCACGTAACACCTGTACTGCATCGGTATAAGTGATGGCAGTTATTACATTACAGAGCACGACTGAATTTATCAATTCGACACTTCACAACAGTACTTTTAGCAGTGTGAGACGTTTCGCCTGAGGTAAACTTTCCTGCCAGGAGCCGAAAATTCCCGCCTCCTAGAACAAGGGAGGCCAGGGCGTGGCCCTCTGCAACCTTTTTGGCCTCTTAGAATTTTCAGAAATAACAAGAAATATTAAGTGAGGCTAAATATGCAAACCTCTACTCAAGATAATTGGTCGCCAGAATATAAGTCTAGAGGATAACATCAAGTCATGCGCAGAACTGCTGGGATACACACAAGGGGGCCAATATGTACAAGGTATAGACAGTCCTAGCTGACATCAATGACACTACTATATAGAAAGCCTCTTGTTATGCAGAGCATTTCGCAAATTAGGCCGTTTTTGTCCAGGATTTTGGTCTTCACACCAGTAGACTTATACCCAGGTACCCATTTTACTGATGGTGAACAGACAACTGTCAACTCATCCGATGTTTCACTTCTTCTCGCCGGGAATCGAGCCCGGGCCCTCGGCGTGTGAGCGAGAGCTGCCCCCAGGCCCCAGGCCTGGGGGCGAAAGCTTCAACGGAGAAGCAAATTTGTCTTCATTGAACATATTGTTTTCCGTTGCCCATTGAAAACTTCTGGTTTATGTTATGGACAACATAATATCTATGTGCCATATTTCAGGAGGTGCCCTACGTCAGCGAGTATTTTGTATTAGTTAGTCTTCTGACCTCTCCGTTCTCTTCTGTGCTTCCAATTTGGGTTGGATGACAATATTTCTTTTGTTTAGTATGTGTGTGTGGGTAGGTGTTTACCTGTGCCGGCACTCTACCAGTGCCGGCACCTGAAACTAGCTTGGTTCCATAACCTCGGTCGGCATAAATACCAATAAAAACTTTTAAAGAAAAGTTACAAAAATACATGTTTATGTTGTGTCACAAAGATAGAGAGTAAGTAAATAAGCAAGTTTATTTAGGCACAGGCACATAAGTACAATTATCATACGTGAAAGTACATTACCCAGGATAAACCCAAAAGAAGTCGGTTAAAGTGACTTATTTCCACTGGGGTCCTTGTAAAATATTATTCAAAGCTTCCAAAGGCAAAGTTATTAATTTTTTAGGAATCAATCATGATTATACTTAAAAAGCAAGTTAAAACGGTTAAGTAACTCATCTGTGTGAAATCAGTTGCAATAAAAGGAGAGAAAATAGGAAAAAAGTATACTTATTATTAATATTAAAGAGAGGGTACATGAATGTTATAGATATATAAGAAATCATTCTCCTCCCTTTCTGTAGTCATTCATTAGGTACTTTAGCTCTCTTCCTGAACTGGTCGTGCCAGGACAGTCCTTGACATGCAGGCAACTGCCCTACCCCTATTGATGCAATAAAAGGTGTTTAAGCCTGACTACACAGGTACTACAAAACTGTGCGTTCATTTCCCTAGTACCATACTGGTTTTGGTTTCTAACCTACATAATGGCAGCAAGATAGTATCTCTGACACCATGAGCACTTATATATAACTTCAGTTGCTTTAATCTGTCTTCAAATTATCAGCATATTCAATTGTTGTAATTCATCTCGGGCTTATATGCTTTTCCTCTGGACCTATTGGCCTTGTAATGGCATCAGTCTGTCTTTCATTTTTTTGTTATGTACGAAGAACAAGAATATAGCGACATTGTATAAGAGTTTAGAGACAGGTCCTGCGAATCTCAGTAGGCTGCAAACACTGTGCCTATTTATAGAGGAATGGAGCTTGGTATTCGCTTTTACTGCACTGTTTCCTGTCAATTTCCGGACATGTTGGGTCAAAGGGACTCAGATATTTCACTGAAGATACTGAAGTGATAGGTTTCCATTACACCGGTTACTGTGTGTATTTACTCTATTCGCTTCATTTTAGTGCCGAAGAGTATGGCTTCTGTTTTCCAGGTGGGAAGTGATAGTTTATTGTCTACTAACCATTTGCTTCAGGACTCTAGTTCTAGTGATAGTCACACTATATCTTGTGGGTCATTACTCGAAACTAAAAAGAACACTGTTGTGTGCATACAAATAGCCACTTGACGCCATAAATATGTCATTCATATAGCTTAAGGAACAGTATGGACCCAGAATAAGTGCCTTGGGAACTCCCACATTCTATCGGCAGGGTTCCGATCTGTATTAATTCTGACAAATTTGTTTTCTGGGATTAAAACCGGTCTGAGCCTATTCTGATAGCTTGCAGTTTCTTACTATATAATATGGAGTAATCGCATAGAAGGCTTTTTGCAAATCTAAGGTCACCATACCTATGAGATTCCCTTACGATATTTGAGCTCTCAGGTAGTCCATCAGATTAATTAGGGAGGTGTCGGTGGAGTAAGATCTCCTGAAGTCTGACTTGTAACTATAAAAGTTTTTGCTACAAAGATAATTTAACTACTTGACAATACACCACTTTCTTCTAGAATCTACACACAACTGGAAAGATACTACCAGGCCTTGAAGACGGGGAGTGACTTAGGCCTTCCTTGAACCCTCTGGTACAGTATTGGTGGTGATGACAAATTATTTATATGCATGCATATGGCTTATCCATGTAAAATGAATAACTCTCAGAAATCTAGCCTATTCCTGATGGAAAATGCAGTAACAAATACAAATACATAATGTTACATTAAGATACCTCAAGCCATCCTGAGTGACAGCAATGACAATAGCAGCCGCAACATGTGGCGGAAATATATGTATAAATGCACAGGATATACCCAGTGGCCTGACTCAGACCTTCAGTCACCAGATAAAAATTTATGTCCATTAATAACAACAAGCGCACTGGCCGTGGTATTGAGCAGGTCAGTATTAGCCAAATGTGATTTAATAAAAAAAAAATCAATGATCCCCATCAACGTAGGCCTGGTCTCAGATTGGGCCGTGGGGCGTTGACCCCAAACCTCCAGGTATACTCCAGGTAGGTATCAGGTGTCAGCCCGCCGGCTCATCAATAGTGACCTCTAACAGACATCATTTCATGGAAGGCTCTTCTGGCAAGAAGTAAGATCTGGAAGTTTTCGATCTTGAGATTAAATTGAATGCACCGCCATCAGATAGAGCAAGAGAACTCTCATGGTATAGGGAGTTTAGAAAATCGTCGATGAGAGAAGCTGAAGCCTGGGCAGAACCTGGACAGCGCGCACTGTATACCGACGCCGTGTCTCAGAGAGAAAGAATATTCCTCTATCAGTACACTGTTCTGTGGTGGAAACACGAAGCGGTCAAGGCTGTAGTGGAAGCTGAGCAACAAGTCAACGAGAAAATAAGCATACGCGTAACACAAGGAACACTCACCGAGTCTTACAAACTTCTGTCTGGTAATTTGTAACAAATATAACCAAAATTTCCTCCCTACTTATTTGTGTATGCACAATTTCTGCAAAAATCATTTGAACTTAACGAAAACAAAAATCATTGTATCGTTTATTATTAAATTATTGTAAAAATTATCTAAAATATATTTAGTTGGATTAGTAAAATTATTGTGTGCTTGTTATAATAAGGTTAAGTCTTCTTTTGGTACAAAAATATTAATTTTTTATCTTAACATAAATAAAAATATATCTTTAAACGTACAAGAGAAAATTTTGAAAGGACTTAATTTTAAAATGAGTTCTTGGTAATTGACCAGTTTTTTTCTTCATTCGGAAGAACCCAGAGATACTGACCCAGCTCTGATATAGAGAAAACTATGGTACTAAGAGATGCAGATCGAACCACCATACCATAATATACCAAAGCAAATTCTAAATGCAAGGAGCAATTCAATGCTGGTGAAGGGCTCTTGTGTTCTTGTTCCAAGGACTTGTAGTTACTTTCTCTTGATCAAACTAGATTATTTCCATTCCACAGTCCCTTATGGGACCCAAATGTTTTCCTATGAATATAATAATAATAATATTAGTATAATAATAATAATAATAATAATAATAATAAGAAGAAGAAGAAGAAGAAGAAGAAGAAGAAGAAGAAAAAAAGAAGAAGAAATAATAATAATAATAATAATAATAATAATGTAATAATAATAATAATAATAATAATAAGAAGAAGAAGAAGAATACATGAAGAAGAAGAAGAAGAAGAAGAAGAAAAAAAAAGAAGAAATAATAATAATAATAATAATAATGTCACAATAATAATAATAATAATAATAACAATAACAATAAATTTTAGCTATAATGCATTTTCTGCCTCAAAAACAAACACAAAAAAGTGACTAATTGGGTGCTGCAATTACGCACGGCTTTGTTTTTAGAGTGGTTATTAGGGCGCAATAACATTAAAATATATATGCATTGTTATAATTTCAGCATACACAGTCTTCCAATGAAATTCTCCTGGATTTATTTTCGAAACATTTACCTTTCACTTATATGAAAATGACAAGTCTTAGGTTAAAAAGAAAGAAAATGCTGTACGTTTCTTCGTCACTGGTGGTAGCATTAGGCTCGTCGTCACGGTAGCTGCACCAGGCTCGCTGTCACCGGTGGTATACGCAGGCTCACGTCACCGGCAGAAGCACCAGCTTCCGCCGTCACTGGTAGAAAGTATTAGGTCCTCCGTCGTCACTGGTAGCAATTAGGCCCGCCGTCACTGCAAAGTACTCCAGCTCCGTCGTCACTGGTAGAAGTACCAGGCCTGGGTCGTCACCGGTAGAAGCACCAGGCCCGTCGTCACCGGTAGAAGTACTCAGCTCGTCGTCACTGGGTATGCACGAGGGGCCGCCCGTCACTGGCGGTAAAGTACCCAGGCTCGTCGTCAATGGTAGCAATTAGGCCTGTCGTCACTGGTAGAAGTACTAGCTCGTCGTCACTGGTAAATATCTAGGCTCAACGCCGGTAGAAGTAAGCAGGCTCGTCGTCACTCGGTAGAAGTACTAGGCCTGTCTCCACAACGAGAAATGCTAGGTTCGTCCTGAGAAAGACTAGGCTCAGTCCTGGGAGAGAAAGATTGCCTGTCCTGGAGTGAAAGATCAGGCTTGTCCCCAAGAGAAAGACTAGGGCCTGTCCTAAGAGAACGACTAGGTCAGTCGTAAGAGAAAGACTGTGGCTCAACCGAGAGAAAAGACTTGCCTGTCCTGAGAGAAAGATTTGTGGCCTCTGTCCTGGAGAAAGACTTTAGGCTGTCCTGGAGAGAAAGACTAGGCTCGTCCCTATTACAGAAAGATTCATCAAAATTTCAGATCAACATGGTTTACCCTTGGAAACCCTGCCCACAGCTAACTCACTGAAATTCAATGAGACTGGAGCAAAAACTAACAGGTGAGAGGCTACACCGACAGCCTTCTGAGTCATCCAGCTAACACCACAGTGGCTGAACTTAGACCACACGGCTATCAGCGGACGGGAGGATCGAGCTTCCACCACTTGCTGCGCTGAATCACCCACACGGCTTAATACTAGTGAAAGAATTCCGAGCGTTCGTATGTATTTAAGAAGTGTCAACCAGCAGGCAAGGAGGAGAAGTGTCTCAACAACGACTGAGAGAAGTGCTCCACCAGCGACTCGAGAAGTGCTCCACTCAGTGACTGAGAAGTGCTCCACCACGACTGAGAAGTGCCCAACTCAACGACTGAGAAGGTTTTGCTCCACCAACGACTGAGAAGTGCTCCACCAACGACTGATGAAGTGCTCCACCACAGCGACTGAGAAGTGCTCCACCAAACGACCGAGAAGTGTCTCCACCACCGAGAAGGTTCCAACAACGACTGAGAAGTGCTCCACCAGCGACTGAGAAGCGCTCACCAGTGACTGAGAAGGCTCCACCAACGACTGAGAAGTGCTCCACCAAATGACTGAGAAGCGCCCACCAACGACTGAGAAGTGCTCCACCAACGACTGAAGTACCTTCCACCAACGACTGAGAAGGCTCTACCAGTTGACTGAGAAGTGCTCACGACCGACTGAGAAGTGCTCCACCAACACCCAGAAGTGCCCACCAATGACTGAGAAGTGCCCCACCAGCGACTGAGAAGGTTCCACCGCCAGACTGAGAAGTGCTCCACCAGCGACTGAGAAGTGCCCACCAGCGACTGAGAAGCGCCCACCAGCGACCGAGGCGTCACCAGCGACTGAGAAGTGCTCCACCAGCGACTTCATATAAAATGCTCCACCAACGACTGAGGAAGTACCCACGAGCGACTGAGAAGGCGCTGCTCCACCAGCGACCGGGAGAAGTGCCCACCAGCGACTGAAGTGCCCACCAGCGACTTAGAAGCGTCTACCAGCGACTGAGAAGTGCTCCAACAGCGAATGAGAAGGCCCACCAGCGATTTAGAAGTGCCCACTCAAGCGACCAGTAGCGTTCATCGCGACCGAGAAGCTGCTCCACCAGCGACCGAGTAGCGCCCAACAGTTAACTGAGAAGGTTCCACCAGCGACTGAGAAGTGCTCCACCAGCGACTGAGAGCGCCCAACAGTTAACAGGGCGCTTCTTCCACCAGCGACTGGTAAAGTGCCCATCACCAAACGGCTGCTTCTCACAAAGCGGAGTTATAGTAACAGACTCCGGATCCTCCGCTCCATCGACAGAGACGACACCAACGATATAACTCAGCAAGACAAATGATGAGAGCAAATTTGACAGATGAAACAATTCCGTGGACTACCCATGGTTCGCTTCACAATAATATTGAATAATAAGACATCTTTGTCGCAAGGACATGTAGCGCAAGCACATAGGCCCCAGCCGACATCCTGGGTCCCACACGCCCCCTCCCCTCATGGATATTCAAGATATAATTGAGTCTGCAGAATGCGTTAGCAAAATGAGAGATTGCATGGAAAGGTGAGTGGGTCCTGATTCTCAATACTGTGCAGAATCTTGAAAATCAGAGTGGCCCAGGGTTGTGGTAACAAAACCTTACACGATTAGTCCATGTTAGTTTTAAACTGATTTTATTATTTGCGTGGTTTACTTAGCTTGATAGACTTGTAATCAGGTTTTACTGTTCATATCTTTATTTACAGATCAAGTACACCGCATATATCGGCAAGATATCTCTGTTCAGTAAAGATAATTGTATGTTACCCTTGTTGCTTCACCTTAAAACCCTGAGACAACATATTGATGGGTTTCCGAAAGCTGTCAGGCACTTGGTTATCACAGGTCCTGCTAAGTGAAAACAGAACTGCTCATTTCTTGGCCATTCAGCAAAGAGGATGTGTAATGGATCCTCCGTCATTTATGACTGGGTGTTACCATTCAGTAATTTCACCTAGTTTTAACGGATGCTAAGGGAATAAACATGAGAAATATTAAAGGAAGTAACTTCTATCTTCAAATGAAGAGTGTTTACAGTTATGACCACAACATGAAAGATACAACTCATGACAGAGTCACAGCTTTTAATTTAGTCCAAACAGCTTTATGTATAAAATGATCATCAATCAGACATCCTCGCACTCCAGCGCGAGCACCAGAGATTCCAAAATGGTTCTTCGTGATGGCGGGAGGGAGGCGGGTATTGGGGTGGCGGTAGGGTGATGTAGTGTGCGCTGGTAGTGGTGGCGGTGATGGTGGTGTGGTGGTGGTAGGTGGTAGTGGTGGGTGGTGGTGGTGGTAGTGGAGGTATCTCGCTTCAACTAATTGAACGATAAATTGCATTAGAGTTCCTGGGAAATAATTTCAATTAATTAACATGCTAAGAATCAGGAACTAAATAAATCTGCCTCAGAACTCTGTCGCCCAAGAATTTGTATGCTAATAATCTTGTGTTCAGTTTCTCTGTCCATAACACTAATGCTCACAGTGCTCATCACATGTCTACCATCCCTTTATTCTCACAATGCTCATATGTCATCATGTTCTACCATCCCCTTTATTATTCTCACAAATGTGAGCTTTATTAAGTCCTAAATCAATAAATGACTCAATTTACAGATTTCAAATGTTTTTTTTTACAACTCATTTTCCACTCAAAATTAACGTTGTCAAAAAGTTTCTTCTACACCTGCGTGCTATCCTCAGCAGTATCAATTGTTTCTTATAGATTTTTTGTATTTGATATATGGTTTAGCATAACGATACCGCATGACTCTGCACGCTCATGAGACATTTAGCCAGTCGCCTCGAGATAAACAACAACGCCAGGAAATTCCAGATGTTATGAAGACAATGAACACGTGACATTTTATTGCAAGCAACGTTCTGCCTCCAGGAGCCACGCGTTACAATAAAATGTCAGCATTGTTGCATTTGTGTCCTTTTACTTAACATATTGCCGGTAATTCTACTAATATTAGGTCTGGTTTGTCCAGGATGCGACCCACACCCACGACTAATACCCTAGCGTAATTCATTTTACTGATGTAATATGGACAACTGATGTAATGGGAAAACATACTGCATTGTTTCACCCTTGCGAATCGAACCACCCCTATGTGAAGCGAGAACTTTTACGCCAAGAGTGGCTACGGCCATCGTGGTAGTTTCATGATTAGCATCTTGAGGCACTTGAAGGCAATTCCATGGGTGGGCCGGGCGAAAAGCGCTGAACTTCTCGGGCGGCCGATTTGGTTTTGAGAAGGACTTACCTGGTATGAAGCCCAGAAAGCATTCCCAGTGTTCCTACAGTCTTATGTTCTTAACTACGGTAATAATCTATTTACTTTTACCAGGGTAAGTTTACCAGCAAAGAGTTGAAGAATGTGGAACACCTCTGCATCTTTATTTGAAAGGTGCTTCTAGTTCAAAACACAAGGACAGTCTAACACAAGGACAGTCTAACACATGATAGCCCAACACAAGTACAGTCACAAGTAAGGACAAGTTCAACACAAGGACAGCCTCCAACACACATGTCAACACAAGGACAGTCTAACACAACGTTGATGCACTAATACAGGAATTTTGAGGGAATCTTTGAAATTTTAGGGTCAAGGCTTAATTGGAATTTCTGACAGGAATTTAGAATCTTAACGACTTTAGAAGTAGTCTTGCATTGCTTTTTGGGCACTTGCAGGAACCACAGGAAGAATCACTGACTTGGTTCTGCAGCTGGAAAAAAGGAAACCTTCGTGTTACTAATTTAGAAATTATGGTGAGGAACTTCGCCCAGAAGCTACCATAAGTCACCACTTACTCTTGTATTGAAATTACGTACATGTAGGATAATCCGCAACGGTCCCAGATTTTCGCTTCTTTAGCAGATTATAATGGACTTGAGAGAACCCTTATCACCTGTGGATCAGTGACGAAGAGAGGTATCAATATTGATGTGTTTTCAATACCTCATACAGGCTGCCTAAAGAACATTTATCCTGTATAAAGAAATTAGGATCAAGTAGAAATTGACCTAAAAATGGATGAATAATAGGCTCAAATATCTTTTAGGGCAGAAGAAAGGAATCTATAGGCGCATTAAAAAGAGGTGAGGGTCATCTTATAAATCAGTATACTGACATTAAGAGGATGTTGCAAGGGATAAGAAAAAGCTAAACGGACTATGAAATTAAAGTTGCTAGGGTTGTAACTAACCTGCAAAAGTTTCCAGGTTTATAGAACAAAAGTTAGGATAAGATAGGTCCCCTTGGGAAAATAACCGCCCCCTGGGCATCTTACTGACAAGGAGAGAATGATATGCGCTCTATTTTAATAATTATTTTATCCTCGGTTTTCACACAGGAAGGACACTAATAGTATCCCCAGAAATTAATTTTTACAGAGGCCTGTGAAGAAGATAAATTATGTAATATCACAGTCACTAGTGAATGGTTAAGTGAAACAACCAGACCGGATTGAAACAAAATAAATCGCCGGGTCCTGATGAGCTTTTTGCAAGGGTTCTTATGAATGAAAAAATATAACTCTGTGAACCATTATCTAACATTTTTAATTTATCTTCCAAACAGGTGTAGTGTCTGATATGTGGAAGATGGCTAATGTAATCTCTATTTTTAAAGCAGGGGACAAGTCACTACGTCAAATTACGCCCAATGCCTTACCTCAATTGTAGGCAAATTACTAGAGTCAATTATAGCTGATATTATTAGAAGCCATCTAGATAACTATAAATTGATTAATGAGACTCAGCATGGATTCTATGCAAAATAGAACTCTGTGAACCATTATCTAACATTTTTAATTTATCTCTTCAAACAGGTGTAGTGTCTGACATGTGGAAGATGGCTAATGTAATTCCTATTTTTAAAGCAGGGCACAAGTCACTACCGTCAAATTACGCCCAATAAGCCTTACCTCAATTGTAGGCAAATTACTAGAGTCAATTATAGCTGATATTATTAGAAGCCATCTAGATAACCATAAATTGATTAATGAGACTCAGCATGGATTCACGAGGGGCCGTTCCTGCTATCTAATTTATTAACCTTCTTCAGTAAAGCTTTGAGGCTGTTGATCATGATAAAGAAATCGATATTGTTTATTTAGACTTTAGTAAGGCTTTTGATAGAGTACCGCACCAGAGACCTGTTAAAGAAAGTGGCAGCTCATGGTATTGGGGGAAAAGTGTTGTCATGGATCGAGTCATGGCTCACCAATAGGAAGCAGAGAGTAATATATTGGTAGAATTATTGATCAATATGTTAGTAGGTGACACAATGGATTCAGACATTTTATGTGGCAATACTTTTTGCTTCAGAGCTTCTGCCGTAACGGCTTGAGAAAGCTTCTGGAGAGCGAAACGTTGCCACAATAAAATGTCACATTAGTTGCATTTGTGTCCTTTTACTTAACAGGAAGCAGAGAGTGTGCATAAATGGGGTTAAATCCGAGTGGGGACTTGTAACAAGTGGTGTTCCACAGGGATCAGTCTTAGGTCCGTTGTTATTTATAATATATATCAATGACCTTGACGAGGGAATTACTAGTGATATGAGCAAATCTGCCGACGACACGAAGATAGGTAGGATAATTGATTCAAACATAGATGCAATAGAACTTCAGGAAGATTTAGACAAACTAATTCGTGGTCAGAAAAGTGGCAGATGCAGTTCAATGTAGATAAATGCAAGGTTCTGAAGTCGGGAGTGTCCATAACCCAAGCACTTATAAGTTAAATAACGTAGAACTTAGCCATACAGATTGCGAGAAGGACTTGGGGGTGATGGTAAGCAGCAACCTTAAAACCAAGACAGCAATGCCTAAGCGCATGTAATAAGGCAAATAGATTACTGGGATTTATATCAAGAAGTGTTAGCAACAGAAGTCCAGAGGTTATATTACAGCTTTATACATCATTAGTAAGGCCTCACCTAGATTACAGCTCAATTTTGGTCTCCATATTACAGAATGGACATAAATTCGTTAGAAAACATTCAACGTAGAATGACTAAATTAATACATAGCATTAGAAATCTTCCTTACGAAGAAAGATTGAAGACCCTAAATTACATTCACTTGTAAGACGTAGAATGAGGGGAGACATGATCGAGGTATACAAGTGGAAAATGGGTATTAATAAAGGGATATAAATAGGTCTTGAGGGTATCTTCAAGAGAGAACCCGCAATAATGGATTCAAGTTGATAAGTTTAGATTTAGAAAGGATATAGGAAAGTATTGGTTTGGAAATAGGGTAGTTGATGAGTGGAACAGTCTGCCTAGTAGGGTTATTGAGCTAGACCTTGGTAGTTTTAAATTTAGGTTGGACAAATTCATGAGTGAGAGGGTTGGATTTGAGGGAATTGCACATGAGTAAATAAAATGATCAAAGCTTATTTCTTGGGTAGCATTGAAAATTAGGTTGAACAAATGTTCTGTTAGTGGGATGGAAGTGAAGGACCTGCCTAGTATGAGCCAACAGGCCTGCTGCAGTGTTCCTCCTTTCTTATGTTCTCTTATGTTCTTATGAAGTATATGGGTAGAGGTGTGCATTCACTGGTGGATGGTGTTGGTGGTGGTGGCATAGGTGCAGAGCTTTGAAGTGAATTTCCCGGAATTTCTTACTTCAGCATTGGGTGGAAGCAGACAGGCTGGATTATTTGAGACTTGTTGAATGGTTTGTGGTTGTTGAGAGGCGGCTGTGGTCGGAGATGAAGTTCCTGAGTGGGTTCTGAGGCAGAATCGAGAGTTGGGCTTGAGGTGGATGTGAAGTTGATTATATTTGGGATAATCTTGAGTAGGTCTTGACGGTGGAGAGTCAGGAAATTGAAGGTTGGATGTTATTTAGACGGAATAGTTCGTTGATTGTCTTGTTGAAGGTGCCGGGGTTTGTAGCATTTGCATGTATAGCACCTTGGATGGGGCAGCGTCAGGAAGTGCAGAGATGGAGTTTGAGGATGATGGAGACTGTTGTTGCTTGGGAATTTTTTTGGGTCAGATTGTAGTTTAGTTATAGCGGCAAAAGTCGGGATTTTTGGCTGTTTTTCTTTTCTTTTCTTTGAATTTTTGAGAGGATTTCTTTCTTAGAGGGATTTTGCAGCAAGGGTATGGTGAGCCTTACAGTTGAGGCAGGTGAGGAGGGATTGGTGGTGGGACAGGTTTTGAAATCATGACCTTCCTTTTCGCAGTTGGAACAAAACTTTATCCTTAAAGGCATTCGGTCGTTGTATGTAGGTAAGAGTAGCAGTTCCGAGGGAGAGATGGGCGAAGCTTGGCTCTATATTACGGGATGTTGGTAATATGAGATGGCCAGGCCGTCTGACAGTGCCTCATCGCCATTTCGGGGTGTTGGAATGTGACTTTATCATTGATATTGCATTTGGAATTTGTTATGTTATCAATTGAAGCCCAGGAGTTTTGTTCTTCAATTGAAGCCTTCAGGTCCTCTGTCGGTTGGGTTGTGATAATTTTGTCCAGTCTTTTCACAAAAACAGAACGTTTCGCCAGCAGGAGGGTGAAGGGGAGATGGTGAATTGGCGGTCATTTAGTGTCTTCTTAGCAGTGTCGTCGGTCAGTTTTGATGTTTTGTGGTCGTTGGAGCAGACTACTAAGAAGGAGTCTTTGAGTGAGAGGATGGTTGTAATTTGACCTGCAAGCTGGTCTTTACAGCTGCAGCAAGGGCTATTTTGGGAAGAGTCGTTGATAACACCATGTTTAGGCTTTATCTTAACACATGAGCAGACATCGTGTAAGAGTAGAGGTGCTATTGTAGACTATAAATTCCCTCCCCAGCGGGGATCGTAGGGACACTTTTGATTTGCAGGAGCGACTGTGACTAGCATGTAGCTAGGTCAGCAGTCAACCAGTGGTGACCTGTTCTTGAGTGGTGACCTGTTCTTAGCTCAGTGTAGACGTGTCTAGTGTACTCCCTGTGGACTGAACCAGGATGCCCCCTATTGAGCAACTTTACCAGCAGCTTAAGGAGGAATTGAGGGTAGCGAAGCTTGAGATACGGCGATTGACGGAGGAAAACAAGAGGATTCGTTGTAGTCCTCCTGTTGTGAGTCCTCAGGTCAAGAAGGGAACCTGGTCAGTGATCGGACAGCATGGGACGAAGTTGAAGATCAAGAAGACGAATGGAGAGGTAGTAACGACGAAGAAAAGACTGCTGTGGAAACTTCGAACTCCTTTTCTGTGCTACCAGACGAATGTGAGTCGACTACTGGGAACGTCACGACGAACGGGACCAAGGAAGGTAAAAACATTGTTGTTGTTGGGGATAGCCAAGTTAGATATATGGATAGGGCCTTCTGCTTGAAAGATAGGAGTAGGAGACAGAGGGTTTGCTTTCCTGGGGCTGGGATGAAGACATTGTAGCAGGCTTGACAACATCATGCATGGTAATGGGATAACCATTATCTGCCTCAGTGCTGGAGGCAATGACGTAGCCAAGCGTAGAAGTGAGGATTTAGTTAGTAGGTATAAGGCAGCAATAGACATCATTAGGAAGAAGGGAGGGAGCCCTGTTATATGTGGCATTTTGCCAAGAAGGGATGTTGAAATGAATGGCTGTCCAGAGCAATTGGTATAAATTGCTGGCTGGACAAACACTGTAAGGATAATGCAGTCCCATTCATTGACAACTGGGACCACTTCTATGGCCGAAATGACATGTATGCCAGGGATGGGGTTCACTTATCCAGGGAAGGTGTAGGATTTCTGCCAGCTCAGTTGAGGATGTTGTTAGGGCTTTAAACTAGGATTAGTTAGAGGTATGGGTTTAGGAATGGTAAATAATGAGGGCCAGAATATTGATTCAGGCTTTGATATCATAAATCTTAACAATAACAGTAATCGAGTAACTCAGGGTAATGATAGTAACAGAAATTGTAAAACAAAAGCTGAAAAAGGTTCACAAGAAGACACATATCAAAGTATTTTATACTAACTGTCGAAGCGCCAGAAATAAAATTAACGAATTACGTTTGCTAGCATGTGCTGGGAACTTTGATGTCATTGCAATAACTGAAACGTGGTATAATATAAAGAGTCGGGATATGATTGCAGAGTGTCATATTCAGGGTTTAAGTTGTTCCATGTAGATAGATATAATGGGAAAGGGGGTGGAGTTGCATTATATGTACGAGAAAATATAAATTGCTGCATAAAAACAGGCATAAAAATAGATGGATCATTAACAGAATCTGTTTGGGTAGAGTTCCTAGAGGGTCAAGAAAAACTGATTGTAGGTGTAATATACCGACCTCCAGGCTTGGAACACGATAGAGGAGTCTTCTTTGGGACGAAATTGTTAGGGCTTCTAGACACAATAACGTAGTGATAGTAGGGATTTTAACTTTAGTCAAATTGACTGGACTTCTTTGACAGGTAATCTGGAGTCCAGTGACTTTATGGAAGTAGTTCAGGACTGTTTTCTGAAGCAGTGTGTGACGGAGCCTACCAGAGGTAATAATTTGCTGACCTAGTCTTGTCAAATAAAAAACCCTTGTAAATAATCTGGAGATCACTGAGGAGCTTGGCGCAAGTGATCACAAATCCATTACTTTTAATATTACCTGGGAGTACGAGAATAGGGATAATACGGTAAAAGTTCCTGATTTTCGTTCCGCCGACTATAATGGACTTAGAGAACACCTGTCTAATCTGATGGGTAATCTAGCTAACGATAACGATGGATCTGCTTTATGATTTTTTTAATAATGTACAACGTGCACAGAGTATATTTATTCCCAGAGAGAATTTAGGTCAAAAAACAACGATCCCAAATGGATTAACAGGAGGCTAAAACATCTATTTGGGGAGAAAAAGGAATTTATAGGCGCATCAAAAAGGAGATGTTAACCTTATTGACCAATATGTTCAATTGAAAAGAGAAGTAAAAAAGGGGATTAGAAAGGCTAAACGGACTATGAGATTAAGGTTGCTAATGAATCAAAGACTAATCCAAAAGGTTCTTTCAAGTGTATAGGACGAAGGTGAGGGAAAAGGTAGGACCTCTGAAAATTGGGAATGGACAGCTGACGGATAACGAACTGGAAATGTGTTCTCTATTTAATGACTATTTTTTTTCAGTCTTTTACACAAGAAGACGTAAATGAGATTCCCGAAATTAACAATTATTCAGTTCCTGAAGAATTCAAGTTAACTAATATTATGTCACGAGGACATGGTTATCAAACAGATAGATAAACTGAAGCAGAATAAGTCCCCGGGACCCGACGAGTTGTTTTCCAGGGTACTTAAAGAATGTAAGATGGAACTTAGTCAGCCATTAATGAATGTGTTTAATACATCCATCCTAACTGGTGTTGTGCCAGAGATGTGGAAGATAGCTAATGTAGTTCTGAAGCTCGGGAGTGTCCATAACCCAAGCACTTATAAGTTAAATAACGTAGAACTTAGCCATACAGATTGGAGAAGGACTTGGGGGTGATGGTAAGCAGCAACCTTAAACCAAGCAGCAATGCCTAAGCGTACGTAATAAGGCAAATAGATTACTGGATATATATCAAGAATGTTAGCAACAGAAGTCCAGAGGTTATATTACAGCTTTATACATCATTAGTAAGGCCTCACCTAGATTACGCAGCTCAGTTCTGGTCTCCATATTACAGAATGGACATAAATTCGTTAGAAAACATTCAGCGTAGAATGACTAAATTAATACATAGCATTAGAAATCTTCCTTACGAAGAAAGATTGAAGACCCTAAAATTACATTCACTTGTAAGAGTAGAATGAGGGAGACATGATCGAGGTATACAAGTGGAAAATGGGATTAACAAAGGGGATATAAATAAGGTCTTGAGGATATCTCCAAGAGAGAACCCGCAATAATGGATTCAAGTTAGATAAGTTTAGATTTAGAAAGGATATAGGAAAGTATTGGTTTGGAAATAGGGTAGTTGATGAGTGGAAACAGTTGCCTAGTAGGGTTATTGAAGCTAGGACCTTGGGTAGTTTCAAATTTAGGTTGGATAAATTCATGAGTGAGAGGGGTTGGATTTGAGTGGGACTGCGAAGTGGGTAGAATTGTCAAAGCTTATTTCTTGGGTAGCATTGAAAATTGGGTTGAGCAAATATTCTGTTAGTGGGACGGATTGTGAAGGACCTGCCTAGTATGGGCCAACAGGCCTGCTGCAGTGTTCCTCCTTTCTTATGTTTCTTATGTCTTATGTTTCTAGTTCCATATTCAAATCAGGGATAAGTCAATTCCATCAAATTACCGTCCAATAAGCCTCACATCTATAGTAGGCAAATTATTAGAATCAATTATAGCTGATATTATTAGAAGTCACCTTGAAGAACATAATTTGATTAATGAATCTCGATGGGTTCCGAGAGGTCGTTCCTGCCTAACAAATTTACTGACGTTTTCAATAAAACATTTGAGGCAGTAGACAGTGATAAAGAATATGATATAGTTTACTTGGATTTCAGTAAGGCCTTTGATAGAGTACCTCACAAGAGACTCTTAAGAAAGGTGGCAGCTCATGGTATAGGAGGTAAAGTTCTAGATGGATAGAGGCATGGCTTACCAATAGAAAGCAGAGAGTTTCCATTAATGGGTCAAATCTGAATGGGGATTAGTCACTAGTGGCGTTCCACAAGGATCAGTTTTGGGCCCATTGTTTTCAAATTTACATAAATGACCTTGATGAAGGAATTGCAAGTGACATGAGTAAATTTGCTGATGATACAAAAATAGCCGATAATTCATTCTGAGCAGGATACCAGTGAACTCCAGGAGGATTTGGACAAATTAATGTCTTGGTCTGAAAAGTGGCAGATGAAGTTCAATGTGGACAAGTGTAGGTGCTAGTCGTTGGTAATGAAAATATCCCTCAATTTATAAACTAGGTGAAGTAGAGCTTGATCATACAGAATGTGAAAAAAGACTTGGGAGTCATGGTAAGCAGAAATCTAAAGCCAAGACAACAGTGCCTAAGTGTGCGCAAGGCTAACAGATTACTAGGATTTATTTCAAAAGTATAACAACAGAAGTCCAAAAGTTATTTTACAGCTCTATACATCACTAGTGAGACCTCATTTGGATTATGCGCTCAGTTTTGGTCACCTTACTACAGGATGGATATAGATTCATTGGAGAACATACAAAGAAGAATGACTAAAATGATTTACAGTATAAGAAATCTCCCGTATGAAGATAGACTTAGAGCGTTGAATCTCCACTCTCTGGAGAGGCGAGAATGAGGGGAGATATCATCGAGGTGTACAAGTGGATGATGGTATAAACAAAGGAGATATTAATAAAATACTGAGGATATCGAACCAAGTAAGAACCAGAAATAACGGATTTAAATTGGATAAATTTAGATTTAGAAAGGACATAGGCAAGTACTGGTTTTCGAACAGAGTTGTAGATGCGTGGAACAATCTTCCGAGTAGGGTGATAGAGGCTGGGACCTTGGGTGGTTTTAAAAGAGATTGGACAAATATATGAGTGGGAGGGGCTGGGTTTGATTAGTGTCGTGAGTACGGGAATAAATTCTTAGGTAGTGGTGGTTTTGATAAGGACCTGCTTGTATAGGCCAGTAGGCCTCTCAGTGTTCCTCCATTCTTATGTTCTTATGTTCTTATAATGTTCAAAATATTGAGAGGAAGTGATGGAGGGCCAGTGTGAGTCTTTTCGAGAGGCATGTCTCAGGTATTACCAGGGTACAGCTCCAAGTTTAGAACACAAATGAGTCACATTGATGTTAGGATTTTTTTAGCTCTTACAAGGTTAGGAAATGGAATGGCATAGACAATTGATAGAGTAAGGATCCATACAAAGTTTTTAAGAATAGGTATAATAGGGCTCACGCAGCCGAAGATAGTAAAGCTAGTATTAGTCAATGGATAGACAGGGCCTAGCTAAGTCTCCTTCCTTGCAACCACAGATAGGTAAGTACATTCATACACATACATATAAAGATGCTTACAGGGACGTAGCAGTGGTTGCCGAGCGTAAAGAGACCCAGGATGGAGAAGGAGGATGGGGCTTGAAGGTTGGAAGCCAAGAACATTCCCTGCAAAGCCAAATTATATTTTTAACACTTCTTACTGAAGACAAAATTATTTGAAAAACGAAATTCAGACTCAAGTTAAAAAATACACAACATTAATTTTGAAAAATGATTTCTAAATGTATTTGATATACAAAATTTATCAAATCAAAAAAAAGTTTTTAAATTAAGAGTACTCTCTTCTCCAAGTTTATTATCCATTTTTTTTATATTTTCATCAGTAGTTTCCCCTTACGCCAGTAAGACAGGTGATAACCCATATAAGAGTGTTGTTATCACTATGCTCTTATACATTCTCTATTTTCCTCCTTGGATAACTTTCTTTGTCTCCACAGATGCCTCAATGCACCACTCCCCTTTTTTTTCCCTCATCAATTTATGGTTCACCTCATTTTTCATAGAACCATCTTCCGACAAGTCCGTTCCCAAATATCTGACATATTCACTTCCTCCATACACCTTTCTTTGAATCTGTTGTCCAATTTTCATTACCTATCTTTTTGTTATCCTCACATCTTCTTTCCTTTGTTCCCTTTTAATTTCCTTCTTTTACATATCCTCCCAAATTCGTCCACTGATCTTTGCAACTTCTCTTTCAGAAACTCCCAGAAGCACAGTCTCATCGGCAAAAAAACGTGACGACTCCCACTTTGTTTTGTTTTTAGTAATGGCCGCCACCAAGGCCCGAAAACAAACTTCCATCATCATTCACTCCATCACTGTCTTGCCAGAGGCGTGCTTTACACTACAGTTTAAAACTGCAACATTAACTCCCTCCTTCAGAGTGCAGACACTGTCCCTTCCCAACCGGAATCAAGTCTGGCCTGCCGGTTTCCCGAATCCCTTCATAAATGTTTACCTTGCTTACACTCCAACAGCACGTCAAGTCCTAAAAACCATTTGTCTCCATTTGCTCCTATCTAATATGCTCAGGCACGCTTGCCTCCCTCCAATCTTTTCTAGGCCGACCCCTACCCCCCTTCCCTCCACTACAGATTTATACACCTCGAAGTCATCCTATTTCGTTCCTTCCTTTCAATGTCCAAACCATTTTCAATAACCCCTCTTTTGGATGATAGTTTTGGTAATCCCGCACCTCCTCCTAATCTCACTTTTATATTATATTATAAATATAAACCCCACCTCTCCCCAACATCATAGCATTCACTTTTATAACCGCATCTATAAATATATTGAACAACCATGGTGATATCACCATCATTGTCCAAGGTCTACTTTTACACGAAAATAATCTTCAACCCCATATGCTAACCTGAGACTCACTACCCAAAAAGCTGTCAGTAACCCCCTTTCCCCGAAACGTGCGAATTTTTTCCACATTGTTCCTCTATCCCCCCTAGGGATTGGCAGAGAGCATTCATAATTCCTTTGTATAAAGGCAAAGGGGAAAAAAGAGAGTGAAAAAAATTTTAGAAAAAAGTCTGTTGAGAACCCGGTAAAGTTTTGGAGAGTTAGTTATTATTGAAAAAAAGAGTAATCCTTTTTTTATTTTCATAAACGAAAAAAAAACTTCCTTTTTTTTGTATCTAAATATTGTTCATTTATATTTTTCAATGTAAGCATTGGTTTTTCCCGTGGTGGGCACAGCTAACCAAAAAATTTTGCTTTGTAACCGTTAACCGCTAACTAAAAATTTTTGTTTGCGCTAAACCCCCCAAACGGTTTTTTGAACAGACCTGGAGAGCTTCCTAATTTTGTGAAGTAAGGGGGCGACCGACAAGGACACACTTGTCACTGTACTAAAAAACCTATAACACCCGAACAGTTGGGGGTTACCTTATTTGACTTTTTTTCATTAGTTCCAGTTACTCATTGTATTCGTTCATTTTATTTTTTTTCCCTGTTTGCATTTAACTTAATTTAAATTTTGAACTCAATAAACTACAAACAAGTAGTTGAAAATCGTGCTTAGAGCTGAAACCTGGAGGCCAACATCGCTGCACCAGCGACACAAACATACAGGTGCACAAAAAAGTTAAATGAACAAATAAAATCAAACATCTTAAACCAACCAAAACTGTATTTACTGTACAAAATACATAACATAGGTATCATGCCAAGATCAGATGATGGCTGGGCTGTTAAATATTCTGGCTGGACCTTCTCCATCGCTTTGATGTGACGCTGGTTGATGTGACGCTGGTTGATGTCGCTGGTTCCCCCTTTATGAGCATCAGTCTCTCAAAGTTTCCATCTGACAGGGTGGCTCTTTGGCCCCCCAAGATATATTTTATAGAAATTTTGGCGCCCAAATGCAGCACTGGATGGGATGGGGGGTTTTTAAAATTTAAATTGGAGAAACGCCCACAACAGACGGGGGAAAATGCGCCGTTAAAAAAGGGATTGCTTTCCAACTACCAACGACGTATGTTTTTTTTGGGGGACCCCAAAGTTAACAGAACTTTATTTAGCGGAAGTTTAAATTTGGGCAGCTAAGGTTTTTTGAAGTTAGCGGAAAAGTTTAAACCGCTAAACATAAAGCTATTCCGGGGTAATTAGAGTTAGCGGATTAGCAAATGTGCCCACTACTGGTCTATTCACCCCCCCCCCTTTTTTAAAGCCTTGTTCATGTGCGATTCTGCACTCTGTTTTACTCTTTTTTTTTCCCAAAAACCACTCTTGCATTCACTTTACCTGGTATATTCAATAGGTATATAAAAAAATTTCATTTTTTTTTTCCCCCTTTTCCCACAAAGGAACTATGCTTGCTCTCTGCCAATCCCTAGGTATTTTCCCCCCTTTCATACATTAGATAAAAACACCAACTATTCCAACACTATATCCCCACCTGCTTTTAACATTTTTGTCTTGATCCCATCAATCCCAGCTGTTTTTTCGCACTGCCATTTAACTCTCTTTTTTTCGCGCCTCCCTCTCCCCACCATCTGGGTCTTCCTCACTCCTAAAAAATTTTTATCTGCCTGGGGAATGCATGAAATCGCTGCCTCTCTTTCTTCATCAACATTTAACAGCTCAAAGTACCCCCCCTCTTTCCAATACCTCGAACTCCCCATCTAATAACCCCTTTTCCCCCCTTTTTTTTTAATGTCAAATCCATTCGTTTTCTAGGCTTTTAAACCCCATTAATCTCACTAAAACTTTTTTTTTATTCTCAGCAAAATTTTTTGGGGCAGAAACTAAAAACAGTCTCTCGCTCATCACTCTCTAAATCTCTTTTTTTTACCATTTTTCCCCTTTCCTTTTTCCTTATATAGCCTTATATAGCTTCTGATTTGTAAAACCTCTCATATGATACCTTTTTCCCCCCCTTCTACTCGCTTTAACTCATTTCATCAATCGCTCCTCTTTCCCACGCCCAACCTTCTATATCCTCAAATTTTGCTGAACACTTTAATCCCGTTTTTAAATCTGCCCTATACCTCTTTAATCTCTTCATTTCCTATACTCTCACTAGCCCATATTTCTACCAATAGTTGCTTATATCTTACCCTAACCATCCCCTTTTAAAATTTAAAATTTTCTTCCCCGGATGTCACCTCTTGTACACCCAACTCCCTTTTTTTTTCTCACTGTAGCTACAACTAAATATTGATCTAATATATTTTTGTCTCTATAAACATGCACCCCCAGAAATCTACCCATAAATTTTTTATCCAAATTACATAGTCCAACAAACTTCTGTCATTACGCCATGTATCATATATCGTATACCTATTTATATTTTTTTCTTACAAAAATTTACCTATTATCAAACCTCTTCCTGTACAAAGTTAAAAAAAAAGGCCCCCCAAATTTAAAAATTTACCCTGGCACCCCAAACGTACATACCATGCCCCTACAACAGTTTCTCCCACATTAACATTTATGGCCCCACAACGATTACTTTTCACTTGGTTCAAAACCCCTCGACACTCTCTTAACATTTCCCAAAATCTCTCTTGCTCTCCCAAACTCCTCTCTTCTCAAGGTGCATAAGCGCTTAGTATAACCCATTTTTGTTTTATATTTTATTTAAAAAAAAAAATAATACAATATAAGAGCAATACGATAACAAACAAAAAACCCCTTTAAAAATTCAACTCCCTGAGACAACATCCAATCCGTGCCAAATATCCTGCCAGGGCACTGGGTATATCGCCCCCAAATCCCCCCCCCCCCCCCGCCTAATAGACTCACTGTCATGCTACTCGGCCCCCAAACCCCTATTATGCGCCTCAACATACCTTCACACACCCTCAGATCTGATCCCTTCCACCACCTTCGATCGTCCTCCATCACTAAACCCCCCCCTTCCCCCACGTTCCCCCCCCACCCTGAGGTAGCGATGCTTAATGTAAACATTTTAGGCATCTCCCCAAGGGGGTAACCCCCCCCCCCCATCCACACACTTGTCATGACCACATCCTTGCTCAACCACGCCCTCCCATAACCCCATATATAACGTAAAACCCTCCGTTGTAAGCCCCCCGACATCCTAAAAAAACCCGGGGGAAAACCGCTGCCACGTGCCACAATTTGCAAAAAAATTTAAAGAATTTACGATCACCACCCGTTGATGCAAGGTGGCATCCCCGGGCCCCCATCCTCCCAAGCGTTTTGTGCCCCCCGTGCCACATTCCTCGCATTCACCTCCCCGAGCCTCCACCACATCCACCCAGAACACCCCCCCAAAATTTTTTTTCTGCTCCCCTTTCCCCCCCCCAACCCCTCACTTAACCCCACCAACCGCCAATAATTTCGTTTCCCAAATTTTCCTTCATTCCCGTGGCCTTCCAAAAAACCCCCACAAAACCCCCCATTCTCCAACCCCTCCTCATCTCTCACCAGCACCGTGTTGTCATCAAAAACCAAAACCCCCCCTCTTCCCCCCTTCTCCCCTCCTACGAAAAAAAAATCTATAAAGGGGGGTTTTAGATATTGGAAAGGGTTTGGAAAAAAGGGGGCACCCCTATTCAAACCCTTTTGCAAAGCACCTCCCCCCCCATCCTTTTCCCTTTATCTGCACCTTTTTCCCCCTTTATACAAAAAACTCCACCCCCTGAGTTCCTCCCCAAAACCCTGACGTCTCATGATGTCAAAAAAATGCCCCTTTCCACACTATCAAACACTCCAATCAATACCCAACACCCCCTCTGCCTGACCCTTTTCCCCCTTAAAACTCCCCTCCCCAGGATCCCACATTGTCCCTTATGCAAGACCTTCCCCCCAAACCGTTTTAAGCCTATTATCCAGCAGCTTAGCAAAATCTTTTTAAACCGCACACAAAAGATTAATGAAACGGTAATCCCCCCTCCCCTACACTTATCTTTCTTCTTCACCAAAACCACAATCCCCGTGCTCTGCAAGCTCCCCCTTTTCCCCCACACTTCATGCAATTGAACACCTTCACCCCCAACAACCCTGCAACGCAACCCAATTATGCACATAAAAGGTTGGGAGGCCATCCCCAAACCCCGGAGCCTTACCCTTACTCAAACCCCCCACTGCCTCCAATACCCCCCTCACTAATCTCCCCTTCCATTTCCTTCCGATCCTCCTCCCCCCAAATATAGCTAAAAAAAATAATGATCCTATATCCGGCCCCCTAAAAACATGTACATCCTAAAACCTACCCATCAACCTTTTATCCACCAATAAAAATCTAACAAACTACTTTCATTACATGCTATATCATACCTCGTATATTTATTTATCCTCTTTTTCATAAAATATTTTATTACTTATTACTAAACCTTTTTTCACATAGCTCAATTAACGGTTCAACATTTATTTTTTCCCCCTGGCATCCCAAATTTACCTACTACTCCCTCCACAACATTTTTACCAACTTTAACATTTAGACCCCAAACCCCAAAATTACTCCCCACTTGGTTCAAAACCCCCCCACACTCACTAACTTTTCCCCCAAAATTTTCTCTCTTCTCTACACTTCTCTCTTCTCCAGGTGTAAACATTTTCTATAACCCACTTTTCACATCCAACCTTTATTTTACTCCACATAATCCTTGAATTTATACATTTATAATCCCTCTTTACCTGCCAAAACGTTATTCAACATTTTGCTACCCCTTTTTTAGCTCTAACTCTTTAAAACCCCCCGCCCCAATCCCATTTATTTCTCCCCACTAAAACTCTCCTCCCCCCCTTAGCTTTGTCTCATTTTAAACCAGGACATCCAGCTTATTTTCATTCATAACATCTACAATCATCTCTTTCTTATCATTCGCACAACATCCCCCCCTTTTAAACATCCCACTTTGACGGTTTTCTTTTTTTATTTTTTTTGTAAATCTATACGGGAAAAAGGGGTTCTAGCTCATTGTTCCCGGCATTTTAGTTGACTTTCACAAAGGGCAGGGGGAAAGATTCTTATCCCATTTCCCCCCCTGGATATAAAAGGGAAAAAACAATAAGAACAAGAACTATTAAGATAAAATCAAAAAAAACTCAGATGAGTGTGTATACATAAACGTGTACTTTTTTTGGGGAATTGACCTAAGTGTAAGTAGAAGTAGCAAGACGTACCTGAAATCTTGCATGTTTATGAGACAGAAAAAAAACACCAACCTACCATCATATAAAACAAATACAGGTTTTCGTTTTACACTCACTTGGCAGGTTTTAACCCAACTACTATATATAATGGGAAAGGGGGGGGGTTGCATTATAAGTACGAGAAAATATAAATTGCTGCATAAAAAAAAAGGGATAAAAATAGATGGATCATTAACAGAATCTGTTTGGGTAGATTTTTTGGGGCAAGAAAACTGATTCTGGTGTAATATACCGACCCCCAGGCTTGGACACGAAAGGAGTTTTTTGGGAAAATTGTTTGGGCTTCTAGACAAATAACGTAGTGATAGTAGGGATTTTAACTTTATTAAATTGACTGGACTTCTTTGCCGGTAATCTGGAGTCCAGTGACTTTATGGAAGTATTCAGGACTGTTTTCTGAAGCAGTGGGACGGAGCCTCCAGAGGTAAAATTTGCTGACCTAGCGCCCCAAAAAAGAAACCCTTTAAATAATCTGGGGGTAAAGGGGATTTGGCCAAACCTTACTTTTAAATTAGGGAATAAGAATAGGGGGAATCAAAAGTTCCTGATTTTGAGGGGGAAAGGTAGGCCCTGAAAATTGGGAATGGACAGTGACGGATAACGAACTGGAAATGTGTTCTCTATTTAATGACTTTTTTTTTAGTCTTTACACAAAAAACGTAAATGAGATTCCAGAAATTAACAATTATTCAGCCGAAGAATTCAAATTTAATATTACTGTCACAGGGCATGTTAACAAAAAAAACGAAGCAAAAAAAGTCCCCGGGGGCCCCACGAGTTGTTTTCCCCGGGACTTAAAGAATGAAGATGGAACTTGTCAGCCATTAAGAATGTGTTTAATACGTCCATCCAACTGGTGTTGTCCCGAGATGTGGAAGATAGCTAATGTAGTTCCTATATTCAAATCACGGGATAAGTCCAATTCATAAATTTTCCGTCCAATAAGCCTCACGTCTATAGTAGGCAAATTATTAGAATAAATTATAGCTGATTTTAGAAGTCACCTTGAAGAACATAATTTGATTAATGAATCTCAGCATGGGTTCACGAGAGGTCGTTCCTGCCTGACAAATTTACTAACGTTTTTAAAAAAAAACTTTTGGGGGGCAGTAGAGGGGATAAAGAATATGATATAGTTTGTTGGATTTCAGTAAGGCCTTCGATAGAGTACCTCACAAGAGACTCTTAAGAAAAGTGGCAGCTCAAGGAGGTAAAGTTCTAGCCTGGATAGAGGCATGGCTTACAAAAAAAGCAGGGGTTTCCATTAATGGGGTAAAATCTGAATGGGGATTAGTCACTAGTGGCCCACAAGGATCATTTTTGGGCCCCCCTTTTTTTTCATAATTTACATAAATGAACTTGATGAAGGAATTGAAAATGACATGAGAAAATTTTTTTTTATGATACAAAAATAGGCCGTATATTCATTCTGAGGTGGATCCTTTTTAACTCCAGGGGGGATTTAAAAATTAATGTCTTGGTCTGAAAAGTGGCAGATGAAGTTCAATATAGACAAGTGAAAAAATGCTAGTCCTGGGTAATGAAAATATCCCTCGAATTTATAAACTAGGGGAAGTAGGTTTGGGGTCAAAAGAATGTGAAAAAGATTTGGGAAAATTTTGGGGAAGCAGAAATTAAAGCCAAGACAACAGTGCCTAAGTGTGCGCAAAAAGGGGGTAACAGATTACTAGGATTTATTTCAAGAAGTATAACCCCGAAGTCCACAATTTTTTTTTTCAGCTTTTCCCTCACTAGTGAGACCTCATTTGGATTATGCACCCGGGGTTTTGGCTCCTTACTAAAGGATGGATATAGATTCATTGGAGAACATACAGAGAAGAAACAAAAAAGATTTACAGTATAAGAAATCCCCCCTATGAAGATAAGACTTAGAGCGTTGAATCTCCACTCTCTGGAGAGACGTATAATGAGGGGGATATCATCGAGGTGTATAAATGGATGATGGACATAAACAAAGGAGTTATTAATAAAATACTGAGGATATGGGCCCCAAAAAAAAACCGGGGAAAAACGGTTTAAAATTTGGGGTAAATTTAGATTTAGAAAGGACACAGGAAAATACGGGTTTTTTGAACAGAGTTGTAGATGCGTGGAACAACCCTTCCAAAAGGGGGTAGAGGCCTTGGGTGGTTTTTTTAAAAAGATTGGACAAATATATGGGGGAGGGGCTGGGTTTGTTAGTGTCGTGAGTACGGGAGAAAACCCTTTGGGTTTTTTTTATAAGGACCTGCCTTGTATGGGCCAGTAGGCCCCCCTGCAGTGTTCCCCCCATTCTTATGTTCTTATATATATATATATATATATATATATATAAAATTTAAAATATAATATTATATATATATATATATATATATAAATATATATATATATATATATATATATATATATATATATGTCGTGCCGATTGGGAAAAAACTGGCCAATTAGAAGAACTCATAAAAAAATTAAGTTCTTTCTAAAATTTTCTTTATACTTTAAAAAAGATTTTTTTTTTCATTTATGTTAATGTAAAATTTTTAAATTTTGTACCAAAGAAACTTTAAAACCCCCTACCAACCTTTTTTACAACAAGCGCAATTTAATTTAGCCTAACCCAACTAAATATATTTTTGATACGTTAACATTAATTTAATAATAAAAAAAACACAATGAAATATTTTTTTTCGTTATGTTAAAAAATGTTTTTTTGGGGAAATTATTGCATACACAAAATTTTCACTTGTCTTATATGGCAAGGTGAGCGTTGCTATTTAAGCCAAAATCGCAATTTTTTTCCTTTTAAACGGCACGACATATATATATATATATATAACATATATCGTGCCTAATAAGCCTAATTAAAGGGAAAAGGCAGAACTATTTAAAAAAAAACTAAAAATTTTTTGAATGATAGAATTTTTTTTTATTGATAATGCTTTTTTTTTTTTAAATAAAAAAAACTTAGGAACCTCAACTAACTTCACTTAAACTCAGACTATTTTTTTTTTTTTTTTCTGCTGGGAAAACCATTTTTTCGTTCTGAATGTACTTCCTTCATCGGGGGGATCTGAACTGTATATCTCTGCTTGGTGTCGGCGTCTGTCTCGCGACGTCTGCTTGGTGTCGGCGTCTGTCTGGGGCTCCCCGGTCGGCGTCTGTCTCGCGACGTCTCCCTTTGGGGTCGGCTGTCTCGCGACTTTTGCTTGGTGTCGGCGTCGCCAGGGCGTCTGCTTGGTGTCGGCGTCTGTCTCGCGACGTCTGTTGGGTTTGGCGTCTGTCTCGCGACGTCTGCTTGGTGTCGGCGTCTGTCTCGCGACGTCTGTTTTTGGGGTCGGCTCTGTCTCGCGACGTCTGCTTGGTTGGCTTTTGTCTCGCGACGTCTGCTTGGTGTCGGCGTCTATCTGGCGACTATCCTACTTGAACAGATTTTTTTAGTGTGCCACAAAGTTTGGATCTTTTTAATTAACATTTATCAATATTTTTTATATGCTCCCTCAGTGTACCAATTGCCTTCAATTCATTTGTTAATTGTAGTTTGTAAAGATTTTACAAATGTCAAAATATTTGAGGATAAGTAACAGCCTTGTGTTTTGAATTTTTAAAAACACTACTGATTTGTTAAATATACTTAGTTAGATATTTCTCCTAGTAAGTAATCAATTTTTTGGAATTTTTTTATATTTAGTGTTTTTTCCGGGTTTGGAAAATAAAAATTGAATATTATTATAACCTGTTTAGGCGTCTGTCATTGTCAAGAGGATTGTGATACCCCCCTTTCAATGGAAAGGTTTTTTAAATTTTTAAAATATGGGGAGGGGGAAAATCCTCATGTGCAAAAAACCCCCGCACAGATCAGAGAAATATGGACCCGGGATATTAGTATTATGATTACATTTTCATTCCCACATTCAGAATATTGCTCATAAAATCTAATCGCCGGATAACTGCTCTTAAGAAAACTTTGACAAAAAAAAATAGACCTTTTAAAGGCCAGCCCCGAAAGAGAATATTTCATAAAAAATTCATAATTCCCTTTTTTTCAAATGGTTATGAAGTCTAATAAGGGGTTTCCCAAACCAATTTCTTTATTGCCAATCCCGGCTTTAAGGGCATTCTCTAGATTATTAACTGACTATGACAGCCTCACGCGCTCCTCCTCCTAACAAAATTATGCAACTTTTTTTTTTATAATGTTCACTACCACTAGATACGAGAAGCAATTACTGTTCAGAAGTTAAAAAGCATGACACTGTCACAATACTAATATGACTTTTTACATAAGTAGGATTTTTTTTTAAAAAAAAATCTGCCTAAGGTATTAATTTTAGTTGGAATTTTTTTTGGATGCATTATTTCATATGATTGTCTCCGGTATTTTCTCAACATACTTTCCTAAATGCAACGATCTCTTTCATCAAAATTTAAAAAAAAGTATATTTTTTCCCCTTCGACTTTCCCCCTAAATAATTTCTAATTTTAAACTGAACGAAAGCTGCACGACCGAACATTTTTGAGGTAACTTTAAATTTAGAAATGTGTCAAATTCTTAAACTTGTCAGTATTGTATTTTAATATAAGAACTTTTCCTTTTTATTAGTTGATTGTTCTGGCGCTAGTTAAAAAGGGTTTCCCCACGGATTCATAAATGATTCTTCTACTTATGTACCCCCTTATCGGATAAAACTTTGGTGTGCTAACCAATACAAACACCCCCCCAGAACGGTTCTGGGTAAGATCCGTAGGCTACTGGGGCTAAACCCACACCCACAAACTTTTACATACTCCTTCACCGACGTAGACGCTGAGGAAGTGACTACCCTTCCCCGAGGACCCACAAGACCAAGCTGTTGATGGCTGAAGTGTCGGAGAAAATTCTCAAAACCTTACGGAAAATTTTTAAAAAACCACTACCGGGGGGTCAAAACCGGCGGGAAAACCCAAAAATTCCCCCAATTAAATTAATACTTTTTCCCCCAAACCCCCCACCAGACCAATTACCCTCAGGGATATGACCCAAGCCCCCGGGCCGAAAGAGAAATAAGGCCCCTGGCCCCTCAGGCATAACAGCAAAACAATTAAAGTACCCCCCCCGAACTGCAAATGTCTCTGGTAAATTTTTTAATGCTATATTGGCGTCTGGACACTTTGGCATTTAAGACAGCAAGGATAATTTTCTGACCATTCTCCTTACTGGAAGTCACTGGCAGTCTTCAAAAAATTAACCCCAAAAAGACTGAACTACAAGGTTAACCACCTTTTTCACTGAAAATCAGTTTGGCTTCAGGTCCCCCCGGGAAAAACACAACATGCTATAAATATCATCTTTGATGCGGTGGACAGCCTGAGGTAAAAAGGGGGAACCCCCAAAAATTCAATAGTGACGTACACAAAGCCTTCGACAGCATTGGCACGATGGTTTCATATTCAAACTCGCCAAACCCCCCAGACCAAAACCCCGACCTTTCTCAGGCTCATATACAATTTTTTCCAGGGTAGTAGCATCATCCCCACATTCAATGGAAAGTCAGCAGCCCCTTTCACGCCGACAGCTGCATTACCGCGGGGGTCGTGCCTCAGCCCCATGCTATTCAATATATATATATATATATATATATATATATATATATATATATATATATATATATATATATATATATATATATATATATATATATATATATATATATATAAGGATGGGGGCCACCTCTTGTGTAAATTGTGGGACCCATAGCCTCGGAGAAGTGGAAAAAAGGCTTCAAGGAAGAATATTTAGATTTATTTCTGAAGCCATTTAATATTCCATTCCCCCCCACCCCCCCATTTTTTTTATACAAATTTTTTTTTCAAGACAAAATACATAGGGAGTAAAACAACATAGATAACAACTCAGACCACATGTAAAAAACTTCGTCCAGCCCCCGGGAGGGGCCCGTGCCCAGAACGCTGAAAAGGGATTTCCCCCTTGTGTGTGTGTGTAAACGACCCCCCCCAAAAATTTAATGATACCATCATCACCCAATTTACAGATGATGTTATCCTTTTAAACATCCACCCCCATATCAGGTAAAAACAAGCATGGGGGGGGAAATAGAAAAAAGAATGGGGAAATGCTAAGAAAAAGCTAACTGGGAAAAAAAAATGGAGAATACAGCTAACCCAGAAAAAGTCCTCATTAGCCCCATCGGCTTTTTTTGCATCAACCATAGAAGAAAAGGGCGTATCTCCAAAAGGGGTTTGTATATTTTCAGAAACCCAAACAAGATCCTGGGTTATGAGACCCATATTGCTCCACTCCACATCTCACGCCACCAAAAATGTGAACGTAGCAAAAATCCGCCTCAGTCAACTATTCAGATTCAAAAAAACCCTCCGCTCACCTCAAGAAGCACCTTTATAAAGATAAGACCTATGCTGCAATACCCTTGCGTAGCAAAATCACTAACAACTAAATCCCCAAATGTTACAGCTTCAAAAAGTCCAGAAGAGAACACTCCGCTTCATCACTGCACCAGGCGAAAAAAACCATAGCGGGGAAAAACCCTCCCCAACCAACGAACACCACCGACTACATCTAGTTCATCTCCCCACACGGGGGCCTGGTCATAAACCGCGCCGAGGGGGGGTTTATCCCCGGAATTTTCCCCCCGGTAGACTTCAAAAATATTAAATTTCGTTAATTTCCGAAAAAATTAAATTCAGCAGCAATTCTATTTAAAAAATGATAATATAAGTATTTTAGCTAAAAATTGGGTTTTTTTCCTTGCTACAGCAGTAGGTCACCTGAGTGTTCCAACTTCCCCAGTATGTCACCTGAGTGTTTCTAGCTACAACGGGGTCACCTGGGGTGTTCCTAGCTACAGTGTATGTCACCTGAGTGTTCCTAGCTTCAGCGAAGGTCACCTGAGTGTTCCTAGCTCAGCAGTAGGTCACCTGGGGGGTTCCTAGCTACAGCAGTAGGTCACCAGAGTGTTCCCGGGACAACAGTTTTCACCTGAGTGTTCCTAGCTACAGCAGTAGGTCACCTGGTGTTCCTAGATACAGCAGTATGTCACCTGAGTGTTCCTTTTCTACAGCAGTATGTCACCCATTGTTCCCCTTTCAGCAGTATGTCACCTGAGTGTTCCTAGCTACAGCACTATGTCACCTGAGTGTTCCTAGCTACAGCAGTATGTCACCTGAGTGTTCCCAGCTACAGCAATGGGGGACCTGAGTGTTCCCCGCTACAGCAGTAGGTCACCTGAGTGTTCCCCCTACAGCAGTAGGTCACCTGAGTGTTCCTAGATACAGCAGTATGTCACCCCAGTGTTCCTAGCTACAGCAGTTGTTACCTGATTGTTCCCCGCTACAGCAGTATGTCACCT
>WNWK01018236.1:0-40454 GCA_009830355.1 Cherax destructor | reverse complement strand
TGTACGTCACTCCTTCCAACTTTGGGGATGTGTTTTGGGTGGTTGTGGGGATCGCAAAGCTCAGAGGGCCTATCTGTGGAGTGTTAGGGTCTTCTACAGCTCATACAGTGCGAACCCGTCTGAGGAATACTTTCTGGGGACCAAATAAGTTTCCACAACTTACTAGCTATGTCAGGTGAATGCTGAAACTCACAATTTTAAGACTCACTTTGTCAGGTGAATGTTAAAACACACAGCTTTAAGACTCACTATGTCAGGGGAATGTTAAAACCCACAGTTATAAGACTGACTAGCTATGTCAGGTGAATGCTGAAACTCACAGTTTTAAGACTGACTAGCTATGTCAGGTGAATGTTAAAACACACAGTTTTAAGACTCACTGTGGATTAAGCTCCGCCTGTTATGTTATTTGTGTACTACAGTTGTTTTATTTGGTATTAAAGTGATAGTTGTGCTACAGTTGATGTAGTGTGATCTAGTATTGAAGTGTATACTACAATGGTTAAGTGGCTACTATAGTGTAATATTGTAGTGGGACATCATTAGTTGATTTGGTACTACAGTGGCAGCAGTGAGTAATGTAATTGTGAAGGTACTACAAGTGGTTAAGTGGTACTACTAGTGTAGTAGTGGGTACACAGTTAGTAGTGGGTACTACAGTGGAGTAGTGAGGTACTACAGTGGTAGTAGTGGTACTACAGTGGTAGTAGTGGGTACTACAGTGTTGTGAGACTGTGGTACTACAGTGCGCTAGTAATGTTGGTGTACTACAGTGTGTAGTATTGGTATTACAGTGGTAGTAAGTGGTGACATACAGTGATTGATGTGGAGGACTACTTGAGTGTATCTCAGACAGGAGGTACCCTAGTAAGCTCGAGGGGATCACAATGATGCTAACAGGTAGGAATAGTGAATGATGTGACCAGATCCTCGGATGCTCAGACAGGGTGACTGCACGTGTGAATATGTCCACAGGATGGATACTACGTGATAGTCAGTTACAGTAGGGGAACCTGTCACGTGTGAATGATGCTCAGACAGGAGGGGGATACCCTGCACGTGAATGATGCTCAGACAGGAGGGGGATACCCTGCACGTGTGAATGATGCTCAGACAGGAGGGGATACCCTGCACGTGTGAATGATGCTCAGACAGGAGGGGGATACCCTGCACGTGTGAATGATGCTCAGACAGGAGGGGATACCCTGCACGTGTGAATGATGCTCAGACAGGAGGATACCCTGCACGTGTGAATGATGCTCAGACAGGAGGGGATACCCTGCACGTGTGAATGATGCTCAGACAGGAGGGGGATACCCTGCACGTGTGAATGATGCTCAGACAGGAGGGGATACCCTGCACGTGAATGATGCTCAGACAGGAGGGGATACCCTGCACGTGTGAATGATGCTCAGACAGGAGGGGGATACCCTGCACGTGTGAATGATGCTCAGACAGGAGGGGGATACCCTGCACGTGTGAATGATGCTCAGACAGGAGGGGGATACCCTGCACGTGTGAATGATGCTCAGACAGGAGGGGGATACCCTGCACGTGTGAATGATGCTCAGACAGGAGGGGATACCCTGCACGTGTGAATGATGCTCAGACAGGAGGGGATACCCTGCACGTGTGAATGATGCTCAGACAGGAGGGGATACCCTGCACGTGTGAATGATGCTCAGACAGGAGGGGATACCCTGCACGTGTGAATGATGCTCAGACAGGAGGGGATACCCTGCACGTGTGAATGATGCTCAGACAGGAGGGGATACCCTGCACGTGTGAATGATGCTCAGACAGGAGGGATACCCTGCACGTGAATGATGCTCAGCAGGAGGGGATACCCTGCACGTGTGAATGATGCTCAGACAGGAGGGGATACCCTGCACGTGTGAATGATGTCAGACAGGAGGGGATACCCTGCACGTGTGAATGATGCTCAGACAGGAGGGGGATACCCTGCACGTGTGAATGATGCTCAGACAGGGGGGATACCCTGCACGTGTGAATGATGCTCAGACAGGAGGGGATACCCTGCACGTGTGAATGATGCTCACACAGACAGGAGGGGGATACCCTGCACGTGTGAATGATGCTCACACAGACAGGAGAGGGGATACCCTGCATGTGTGAATGATGCTAAGACCGACATGAGGGGATACCCTGTACGTGTGAATGATACTCAGACAGACATGAGGGGGATACCCTGCACGTGTGAATGATGCTCAGACAGACAGAGAGGGGATACCCTGCACGTGTGAATGATGCTCACACAGATCGGATGGGGATACCCTGCACGTGTGAATGATGCTCACACATACCGGATGGGGATACCCTGCACGTGTGAATGATGCTCACACAGACCGGATGGGGATACCCTGCACGTGTGAATGATGCTCAGACAGACACTAGAGGGGATACCCTGCATGTGTGAATGATGCTAAGAACGACAGGAGGGGATACCCTGCACGTGTGAATGATACTCAGACAGACAGGAGGGGGATGCCCTGCATGTGTGAATGATACTCAGACAGGAGGGGGATACCCTGCACGTGTGAATGATGCTCACACAGACATGAGGGGATACCCTGCACGTGTGAATGATGCTCACACAGACAGGAGGGGGATACCCTGCACGTGTGAATGATGCTCACACAGACAGGAGAGGGGATACCCTGCATGTGTGAATGATGCTAAGACAGACATGAGGGGATACCCTGTACGTGTGAATGATACTCAGACAGACATGAGGGGGATACCCTGCACGTGTGAATGATGCTCAGACAGACAGAGAGGGGATACCCTGCACGTGTGAATGATGCTCACACAGACAGGAGGGGGATACCCTGCACGAGTGAATGATGTTCAGACAGACAGGAGGAAGATACCCTGCACGTGTGAATGATGCTCAGACAGGAGAGGGATACCCTACAGAAATAATGGAAGCATGATTACTAGGGTCCCATGGTAGAAAAAGTGTTATGCTTAGATTCACCACACATGACAGGAAAAAAAACCTAATTAGCTCATCCATTACAGTGAGGAGAGAGGTATATATAAATGAGTGTCTGACCAAAAAACTTCAGAACCTCTTGTATAGAATCAGAAAACTTAAGCTGGAAAATAATGATAAAATCCACCAATGTTTCTCCAGGGATGGGAAAATTCTAGTGAAGAAAACAAGTGTAGGTCAGTTATATACTATCACAAATGAGAATGAACTATCAAGCTTCCTTAGGGATGCAAATATTACACAGACTGTCTAAACACAATGTTCAAACCAAAGCCCTACGTGTAGTGTATGTTTTGCTCATCTACCTCACTTAAGTGCTTTCACTAGTTAGAAGCAACTATCTCAATGTTTATGTCTTTTTCTTTAATTGCAATTTTTTGCTATATATATATTTTTTTTAAATACATTTTTACTATTTGTCAATTTTCCAACCTCATTTCTATATATTATTAATCACCTTAATTCCTTAAAAAAAATTTAAAATCATTTTTTACTATTAGTCTAATTTACTTTTGTACAATTAATCTCTATATTCTCCTATAATAGTTCTTTACATTCAATTACTTTATATTGCCTTTTATAAACTCTAAAATCACAACCGGTGCAATATTGAATCCAAATAATTGTTCCATAATAATTTAATACTAGTCATAGTAATTTTTCCAACCATTTCAATAGCCAGTTAAATAGTAAATCATCAACATTGTAAGAATATCCTATATCTCTGTGACTATTGTTCAAAATTGTGTTAATCCAATAGCTAGTAAGATTAATTAATCAAGTATCATATTATTAAGTTTAGCATAATACATTGTTCTTAAGTCTAGTTTTAGAATCACACTCATATATAAACATGCTAAAATAATTAAGGTGGTAACTAAGGTGCTATTGTGTTTTAGATTATTTTTAGCTGTAAATTGACTACCATAGTTCATTTATTCATTTTTGTAAACATATCTAACGTACTAATTCACGTGCCAAGAACTCCTATTACATTGTTCTATTCTTAAGTCTAATTATAGAATCACACTAAATCTTATGATTCCAAACATTGATCCTGATATCAACCTCTTAATAAATGACTTACATGAACCTAACAACAACTGAAATTACTACACAGCAGAACAGGCTAAAACACTACTCAAAGCCAACAATAACATAACTATCTTTAACTACAATGTCAGATCTTTAAGCAAACATTTTGACGAATTCACTGCATTAATAATCTCACTGCAGGTTACTATGTCCATCATTGCTCTCACTGAAACCTGGCTAAAGCCTAATACTAATACTACAGATATCTATGCCATACACAATTGTAGGCCAGACCAACAAGGGGGTGGCACAGCTATACTCTACTCAGACCAGCTTGAATGTGTCAACAATACTTGCCCAAGAGATGAACATGGAGAATATATAATAGCTAAGTTTAAATCCTAATACCTACAAAAACCTCTCACAGCGATAAACATCTATAGATTACCACAGTCAAATATTAACCAATTTAGTGAAAAATTAGAAAGTATGATTACTGATGCACACATGAATAAAGACCATTTAATCCTCACAGGAGACTTCAATATAAATCTCCTACAAGATCAGGACCCACAAGTAACTGAATTCACAAACACTATGAGCAACTGCTTGCTGCTACCGACAGTAGCAAAACCAACAAGAATCTCTGAGACTTGTGCCTCCCTATTAGACAACATCTAGACTAACACCATATCCCCTTTAAAATCAGGCATAATCACAGATAATACCACAGACCACTACCCTACCTTTCTCATAACCAACCTCGGTAAATTACCCCAAGAGACTACTAAAGTTACCTTCAAACTACATAATGAGACAGCTATCAATAACTTCATAACAGCTATGACAAACATCGACTGGCAAACAGAGATAGACATCTATACAGATACTGACATATGTATTAATAATTTTCTTAAAAAGACCCAATACCTCTATAATATGCATTGCCCTAAAAAACTAAACAGATCACAGTTAAGAGACTAAACAGTCCCTGGCTAACACCCAGCATTCTCAAATCTATTAATATAAAACACCTATATTAAAAACAGTACAGAATGGGTCAAATAACAAGAGAAACAAAACGTTACTCATCAAACCTAACCAGCCTGATAAGAAGGTCAAAAAAAATGTATTATGAGAACAGATTACACAGCTTAAAAGGTGATATAAAAAAGACCTGGAAAACCCTATCTGAAATTCTAGGAACCAAAAAGATATCCAGTAACAGAACAATCAAACTAACAAAACCAGATGAACCCCTACTCCCACCGACTGAAACAGCAAACAGACTCAATGATTACTCCTCCACCATAGGAAAAAAGCTGGCAAGCAAAATCCCAAGTTCAAACACTCCACCTAACGACTACCTCACTGGCACCTACCCGAATACACTATTCCTAGCCCCGACCAACCCAACAGAAGTCTCACTAGTAATCAACACATTAAAAAACAAAGCAGGAGATCTAAATAACTTACCACCATTGATATACAAAAATACAAAAAAGCTTCTCAAGTACTATCAACAATTATTGCAACACTCTATAACAAATCCATAGAATCCTCCACCTTCCCATCAATACTCAAAATAGCGAGGGTTACCCCATACATAAGGGAGGAGATCAAACAGACCTGAATAACTATAGGCCGATATCTAACCTACCCCTTCTGTCCAAAATCTTTGAAAAATTAATTCATAGACAGATCTACTCCTACATCATCTCCCACAACATACTCAACCACTGTCAGTTTGGATTCAGGCCTAATAAAAACACAAATGATGCTATTATACACATGCTAGAAATAATATACACCGCTCTTGAGAAAAAAAGAAATCCCAGTGGGAATCTTCATTGATTTACTTAAAGCTTTTGATACAGTTGATCATGATCTGTTACACGTAAATTTATCACACTATGGTATAAGAGGGCACTCCCTCAACTACCTAAAACCCTACCTTAGCAACAGAAGCCAATATATGTACACAAATGGAGCTAGCTCTATCATGCAAACAATTACAGTAGGTGTCCCACAGGGAAGTGTTCTTGGCCCACTTCTCTTTCTCATTTACACAAACGACCTACCAAATGCATCTCAACTGCTCAAACCCATACTATTTGCAGATGACACTACATACATCTTCTCTCACTCAAGCCCAGACATACTAGCCAACACTGTAAATACTGAATTGCAGAAAATATCTACCTGGATGATGGCTAACAAACTTACTCTCAATATTGATAAAACCTATTTCATTCAGTTTGGGAACAGAGCTACAAACGCACCACTTAACATAATGATAAATGGGTCCCCTATCACAAAACTCACAGAGGGAAAATTCTTAGGAATCCATCTTGACAGTGGCCTCAAATTAAAAACACATACACAACAAATTTCTAAGAAAGTCTCCAAGACAATACGAATACTATCCAAGATACGATACTATGTTCCACAACCAGTTCTCCTTACCCTGTATCACTCACTCATTTACCCCTACCTCACCTATGGAATCTGCGCATGGGGCTCAACATCAATAACTCATCTCAGACCATTAATAACACAACAAAAGGCAGCAGTCAGAATGATAACAAATTCACACTCCAGACAGTATACTCCAACAATATTAAAAAATCTAAACTTACTCACCATACAAGACATCCATACTTTTTACTGTGCCTATTACATACATAGAACACTAAACTCAAATATTAACCCACCACTCAAACTTCTCCTTACCAACCTTAACAGGACACATGACAATAACACAAGACACAGATCACTTTTCGATGTTCCCCGTGTCCATCTAACATTATGTAAAAACTCAATGCACATTAAAGGCCCAAAAATTTGGAATTCATTACCTGTGATTGCCAAAGAAACCCGTGTCTGTATCACAATTCAAAACACTGCTGAAAAACCACCTACTCACACAAAACTAAATACACAATATTTAACATTACCTACAAAGTTAATTAATCACTTAAATGTATAAACCTATTATAAATAATGCATACTTACCTAACTTTGTTTCTATAGCATTAACAAATAAATTAATCCATTCTCTTGTACGTTTTGTAACTCATCTTATGACCATATACTCTGTTATTGCAATACAATTGTTATAATTTGTTTGATCTGATAAAATAAATTGCATTACTTTCAACTTAAGTTCAAAATAAATTGTACACTATAATTTTTACCATTTAGTCTATTGTTAATTAATTTTAAGAATGCCCACAATGCTCTGCATATTAGGGGCTTTTGGAATGTACACCTCAGTATCATGTCACAATAAAAATTATTATTATGCTGAGACAGGAGAGGGATACCCTGCACGCGTGAATGATGCTCAGACAGACAGGAGGGGGATACCATGCACGTGTGAATGATGCTCAGACAGACAGGAGGGGGATACCCTGCACGTGTGAATGATGCTCAGACAGACAGGATGGGGATACCATGCACGTGTGAATGATGCTCAGACAGACAGGAGGGGGATACCCTGCACGTGTGAATGATGCTCAGACAGACAGGAAGGGGATACCATGCACGTGTGAATGATGCTCAGACAGACAGGAGGGGGATACCATGCACGTGTGAATGATGCTCAGACAGACAGGAGGGGGATACCATGCACGTGTGAATGATGCTCAGACAGACAGGAGGGGGATACCCTGCACGTGTGAATGATGCTCAGACAGACAGGAGGGGATACCATACACGGTGAATGATGCTCAGACAGACAGGAGGGGGATACCATGCACGTGTGAATGATGCTCAGACAGACAGGAGGGGGATACCATGCACTGTGAATGATGCTCAGACAGACAGGAGGGGGATACCATGCACGTGTGAATGATGCTCAGACAGACAGGAGGGGGATACCATGCCCGTGTGAATGATGCTCAGACAGACAGGAGGGGGATACCTGCACGTGTGAATGATGCTCAGACAGACAGGAGGGGGATACCCTGCATGTGTGAATGATGCTCACACAGACAGGAGGGGGATACCCTGAACGTGTGAATGATGCTCAGACAGACAGGAGGGGGATACCATGCACGTGTGAATGATGCTCAGACAGACAGGAGGGGGATACCCTACACGTGTGAATGATATTCAGACAGACAGGAGGGGATACCCTGCACGTGTGAATGATGCTCAGACAGACAGGAGGGGGATACCCTGCATGTGTGAATGATGCTCACACAGACAGGAGGGGGATACCCTGAACGTGTGAATGATGCTCACACAGACAGGAGGGGGATACCCTCCTCGTGTGAATGATGCTCAGACAGACAGGAGGGGGATACCCTGCACGTGTGAATGATGCTCACATAGACAGGAGGGGGATACCCTCCACGTGTGAATGATGCTCAGACAGATAGGAGGGGATATCCTGCACGTGTGAATGATGCTCACACAGACAGGAGGGGGATACCCTCCACGTGTGAATGATGCTCACACAGACAGGAGGGGATACTCTGCACGTGTGAATGATGCTCAGACAGACAGGAGGGGGATACCATGCACGTGTGAATGATGCTCACATAGACAGGAGGGGGATACCCTCCACGTGTGCATGATGCTCACACAGACAGGAGGGGATACCCTGCACGTGTGTATGATGCTCAGACAGACAGAAGGGGGATACCCTGCACGTGTGAATGATGCTCAGACAGACAGAAGGGGATACCCTGCACGTGTGAATGATGCTCAGACAGACAGGAGGGGGATACCCTGCACGTGTGTGTGATGCTCAGACAGACAGGAGGGGGATACCCTGCACGTGTGTATGATGCTCAGACAGACAGGAGTGGGATACCCTGCACGTGTGTATGATGCTCAGACAGACAGATCGCTTGTTCTATCTAGGCTGGAATATTGCTGCACACTAACTGCACCTTTCAAGGCGGGTGAAATTGCTGACCTTGAAAATGTGCAGAGAACCTTCACCGCACGCATAAGTGCGATAAACCACCTCAATTACTGGGAACGCTTGAAGTTCCTAAACCTGTACTCTCTAGAACGCAGGCGGGAGAGATACATTATTATATACACATGGAAAATTCTCGAGGGCTTAGTACCAAACTTGCACACAAAAATCACTCCCTACGAAAGCAAAAGACTCGGCAGGTGATGTAACATCCCCCCAATGAAGAGCAGGGGTGCCACTAGCACGTTGAAGGACAACACAATAAGTGTCAGGGGCCCAAGATTGTTCAACTGCCTCCCAGCATACATCAGGGGAATTACCAACAAACCCCTGGCTGTCTTCAAGCAGGCACTGGACAGGCACCTAAAGTCGGTACCTGACCAGCCAGGCTGTGGTTCGTACGTTGGACTACGTGCGGCCAGCAGTAACAGCCTGGTTGATCAGGCTCTGGTCCAACAGGAGGCCTGGTCACAGACCGGGCCGCGGGGGCGTTGACCCCTGGAGTTCTCTCCAGGTAGACTCCAGGTATACCCTGCACGTGTGAATGATGCTCAGACAGACAGAAGGGGGATACCCTGCACGTGTGTATGATGCTCAGACAGACAGGAGGGGGATACCATGCACGTGTGAATGATGCTCAGACAGACAGGAGGGGGATACCATGCACGTGTGTATGATGCTCAGACAGACAGGAGGGGGATACCATGCACGTGTGTATGATGCTCAGACAGACAGGAAGTGGATACCATGCACGTGTGAATGATGCTCAGACAGACAGGAAGTGGATACCATGCACGTGTGAATGATGCTCAGACAGACAGGAGGGGGATACCATGCACGTGTGTATGATGCTCAGACAGACAGGAGGGGGATACCATGCACGTGTGTATGATGCTCAGACAGACAGGAGGGGGATACCATGCACGTGTGAATGATGCTCAGACAGACAGGAGGGGGATACCATGCACGTGTGAATGATGCTCAGACAGACAGGAGGGGGATACCATGAACGTGTGTATGATGCTCAGACAGACTGGAGGGGGATACCATGCACGTGTGTATGATGCTCAGACAGACAGGAGGGGGATACCCTGCATGTGGATATTACACTTGCAGGGCCGGATTTAGACCTTGTGGGGCCCGGGGCACTTTAGGTTTGTGGGGCCCTCAACATGGAAATTAAATTGAATTACAAATAATGAATGAACTAAAATGAATGATAAACAACAGTTTTCGAACAAAGAATATGTTAGGTATCGAAGAAGACGTCTGATTTTATTTTTCTCAATTTTATTGACTTTAAAAATAACTTTGACTATAAATTTCAGTTTATAATATATTCCATCTACACTATATAATAATTACCGATGTGTATTTATTTATATTTTTGATGTCACGCTGTCGGTAACTATCGATATATATATTTTATATAATAATTTGCTAATAGGCCAACTGACCAACTGGACATTTAAGTTAAAATAATGTAATTTATGAAAAGAAGAAATCAGAACCGTCTAACTTCAAGAAATTGATTCAATCCTCTTTTTTGTAAAAATTAACCCTATTAGGAGAGGGCAGTTTATAACAGCCTATTAGAAGAGAGGCAGCTTATAACAGCCTATTAGGAGAGGGCAGTTTATAACAGCCTATTAGGAGAGGGCAGCTTATAACAGCCTATTAGGAGAGGTCAGTTTATAACAGCCTTTTAGGAGAGGGCAGCTTATAACAGCGTATTAGGAGAGGGCAGCTTATAACAGCCTATTAGGAGAGGGCAGCGTATAACAGCGTATTGGGAGAGGGCAGCTTATAACAGCCTATTAGGAGAGGGCAGCTTATAACAGCCTATTAGGAGAGGGCAACTTATAACAGCCTATTAGGAGAGGGCAGCTTATAACAGCCTATTAGGAGAGGGCAGCTTATAACAGCCTATTAGGAGAGGGCAGCTTATAACAGCCTATTAGGAGAGGGCAGCTTATAACAGCCTATTGGGAGAGGGCAGCTTATAACAGCCTATTAGGAGAGAGGCAGCTTATAACATCCTATTAAGAGAGGGCAGCTTATAACAACCTATTAGGAGAGGGCAGTTTATAACAGCGTATTATGAGAGGGCAGCTTATAACAGCCTATTAGGAGAGGGCAGCTTATAACAGCCTATTAGGAGAGGGCAGCTTATAACAGCCTATTAGGAGAGGGCAGCTTATAACAGCCTATTAGGAGAGGGCAGCTTATAACAGCCTATTAGGAGAGGGCAGCTTATAACAGCCTATTAGGAGAGGGCAGCTTTTAACAGCCTATTAGGAGAGGGCAGGTTATAACAGCCTATTAGAAGAGGGCAGCTTATAACAGCCTATTAGGAGAGGGTAGCTTATAACAGCCTATTAGGAGAGGGCAGCTTTTAACAGCCTATTAGGAGAGGGCAGCTTATAACAGCCTATTAAGAGAGGGCAGCTTATAACAGCCTATTAGGAGAGGGCAGCTTATAACAGCCTATTAGGAGAGGGCAGCTTATAACAGCCTATTAGGAGAGGGCAGCTTATAACAGCCTATTAGGAGAGGGAAGCTTATAACAGCCTATTAGGAGAGGGCAGCTTATAACAGCCTATTAGGAGAGGGCAGCTTATAACAGCCTATTAAGAGAGGGCAGCTTATAACAGCCTATTAGGAGAGGGCAGCTTATAACAGCCTATTAGGAGAGGGCAGCTTATAACAGCCTATTAGGAGAGGGCAGCTTATAACAGCCTATTAGGAGAGGGCAGCTTCTAACAGCCTATTAGGAGAGGGCAGCTTATAACGGCCTATTAAGAGAGGGCAGCTTATAACAGCCTATTAGGAGAGGGCAGCTTATAACAGCGTATTAGGAGAGGGCAGCTTATAACAGCCTATTAAGATAGGGCAGCTTATAACAGCCTATTAGGAGAGGGCAGCTTATAACAGCCTATTAGGAGAGGGCAGCTTATAACAGCCTATTAGGAGAGGGAAGCTTATAACAGCCTATTAGGAGAGGGAAGCTTATAACAGCCTATTAGGAGAGGGCAGCTTATAACAGCCTATTAAGAGAGGGCAGCTTATAACAGCGTATTATGAGAGAGCAGCTTATAACAGCCTATTAGGAGAGGGCAGCTTATAACAGCCTATTAGGAGAGGGCAGCTTATAACAGCCTATTAGGAGAGGGCAGCTTATAACAGCCTATTAGGAGAGGGCAGCTTATAACAGCCTATTAGGAGAGGGCAGCTTATAACAGCGTATTAGGAGAGGGCAGCTTCTAACAGCCTATTAAGAGAGGGCAGCTTATAACGGCCTATTAAGAGAGGGCAGCTTATAACAGCCTATTAGGAGAGGGCAGCTTATAACAGCGTATTAGGAGAGCTCAGCTTATAACAGCCTATTAAGAGAGGGCAGCTTATAACAGCCTATTAGGAGAGGGCAGCTTATAACAGCCTATTAGGAGAGGGCAGCTTATAACAGCCTATTATGAGAGGGCAGCTTATAACAGCCTATTAGGAGAGGGAAGCTTATAACAGCCTATTAGGAGAGGGCAGCTTATAACAGCCTATTAGGAGAGGGCAGCTTATAACAGCCTATTAAGAGAGGGCAGCTTATAACAGCCTATTAGGAGAGGGCAGCTTATAACAGCCTATTAGGAGAGGGCAGCTTATAACAGCCTATTAGGAGAGGGCAGCTTATGACAGCCAAGAAAGTCTTATTCACCTGTTGTTTACTTTTTAGTTAATTTACGATGGATCTTAAAGAACGCTTCAAATATTAATTGTGTTATGGTCGTACACCTCCAGGACACTTTAGTATAATCATGCAACTCCATTATAATTATAATATCTAGTCTATGTTTATTCATATCTTTGGCGTAGAAGTTCTAGGAAGAAAAATAGAATAATAATCGTATTCCATTTATTGAGATAAAAATGTATCATAGGAAATAGGACAACATCAAAAGAGTAATTTATGCCGATGAAAAAACATTTGTATAATAAATTTCATATGGAATGTCTAAAATATAACAAGTAAGAATAAAAAGTATATGTTGAATGGCTAAGATAACACAAGTCTAAAAACTGAATTTCACTATAAAATTTAACCACAAATAGTTCAGTTTCATCTATCAAATCATAACAAAATACTGAATTTTAATTTGGCCATACAATTTCTAAAAAAATCTCTCAAATAGTTTAGTATGATTTATTGAATAAATCAGCTGACGTTCTCGTAGTGATATAAATTACTGGTGTTGTTTGTTTTTAAATCGTGGACATCACAGCAAAGTTTGTCTTTTTTTACATTCTGCATAATTTTTCCAGTTTGCATCAAATCACCAAATTTACAAAACAAACATTACATAAGTGGAATTAGCAAACCATACATCACATTTATGCTTTCCTGATCACACTACAATATCTACAAAAAGTCTTTCTTTCTACACTTAGCATCTGCCAAATCTTAACTAACTCATCAAACTGTATCTTCTTGAGGACACTGCTCTCAACAATGTATCTTCTTGAGGACACTGCTCTCAACACTGTATCTTCTTGAGGACACTGCTCTCAACACTGTATATTCTTGAGGACACTGCTCTCAACACTGTATCTTCTTGAGGACACTGCTCTCAACACTGTATCTTCTTGAGGACACTGCTCTCAACACTGTATCTTCTTGAGGACACTGTACTCAACACTGTATCTTCTTGAGGACACTGCTCTCAACACTGTATCTTCTTGAGGACACTGCTCTCAACACTGTATCTTCTTGAGGACACTGTACTCAACACTGTATCTTCTTGAGGACACTGCTCTCAACACTGTATCTTCTTGAGGACACTGCTCTTAACACTGTATCTTCTTGAGGACACTGATCTCAACACTGTATCTTCTTGAGGACACTGCTCTTAACACTGTATCTTCTTGAGGACACTGATCTCAACACTGTATCTTCTTGAGGACACTGCTCTTAACACTGTATCTTCTTGAGGACACTGATCTCAACATACAATAGGTACAGAGCTCTTAGTCTTTCATGGGTCATAGTCGTTCTCAGATAATTCTTTATCAGTGCCAATATGCTGAACGACCTTTCTCCCGAACAACTAGTGACCATCATGCTCAAATATATTCTAAGCGCAACATTAACACCTGGAAAGGTATCAACAAACCCTTCATCATGTGGTAAAACTGCCTGTTGAGATGGAGTGAGACATGACCTGAGCTTGACAAAGGCTGCAAACTGCTTATGCCTACCTGTTGTGGATACAGAACCCGTCATACACTGCTTGGTATGCTACCTGTGTTGTTGTAAGATAACAAACTGTCATACACTCGGTAGTACCCGTTTGTTGTAAATTACATTGAACCTGTCATTTATGCTGGTATGCTACCCTGTGTTGTTGTAAGAACACAACTGTCATACACTGCTTGGTATGCTACCCTGTGTTGTGTAAGGTAACACAACTGTCATACCGCTGGATGCTACCCGTTGTTGTAGAACACAACTGTCATACACTGCTTGGTATGCTACCCTGTGTTGTTGTAAGGTAACACAACTGTCATACACTGCTTGGTATGCTACCCTAGGTGTTGGTTTTTAAGGAACACAACTGTCATACACTGCTTGGTATGCTACCCTGTGTTGTTGTAAGGTAACACAACTGTCATACACTGCTTGGTATGCTACCCTGCCTTGTTGTAAGGCAACACACAACTGATCTAAAATGACATTGAAAGTTTCACATCTGAATTTTGGGTTAGCATTATATTGTTTGTTTCTCTTTCTTTCCTGCTTGTAGTTGATTTGTAGTCTGTGTTGTCACAGATGTCACAGATGTTCCTAGCATCAACTTCCAGCTCTTCATTCCTATTTCGAATTGATTTCAGAAATCTTTCCAGAGAATCGGTTAAATCCACTACCTTTATCAGGTCAACATCAACACCTTGGAAAGCTTTGCTTGTACTGTTGAACCGTATAAGGATTATGTTCCAGATCTTAGCCATCAGAGCAGTTTCAAGAAAATCTATTTTGTCTCCCAATGTCCGAGCTTCATGTCTTGCTTCGGGTGTTTGCTCCAAGTCACTTTCAATATCTCTGAGGGCATTTTGAATAGAGTTGTATTCATGTACAAGGGCTTCAGTAGCATCAGCTCTTGCTGACAAACGAGTACCTGAGACTTCACAGTTAGTGCTCTTTTCTTTCCTTCCAAAGACTTTATTATATTTGCCCATCAGCGTGTTGACGCAGAAAAAAAGGTGTATAAGCTTTGTATAAAGCCAAAATAACTAACAACTTCCACACAGCAAGAAGCAACAGCCTGTCCTCAAGATTCAGTGAGTGAGCAGTACAGGGAATAAAAACTGCTGCTGAGTTCTTATTTTTAAGTCTGGTCTGCATTCGTGTGTAGCAACCGGACATATTACTGGCATTGTCGTAGGACTGCCTTCTGCAGTCTTCAAAATTAATACCTTCTTTTTCTAGAAATTCTACCAGAGATGCCGACAGCACTTCAGCCTTATGAGAGCCAGTCTGCAGGAAAGTTAAAAATCTTTCTACCGGTTTTCCAGAAACGACATATCACACAATCACTGTCAACATGAGTCAGGTCTGGTGTTGAAGCAACTGAAACTGAGAAGTACTTTGCATTTTTAATCTCTATCAAAATATAATTCCTAACATATTTCCCCATCAGCTGAACAATTTCTTCGTAGATTGTTGGTGATAAATATGACTGCTTACCACTTCCAGGATTGCCAGATTCTTTAAGGTGTCCCATCAGAAATGGATCAAATTTTGCAATAAGTTCCATGATTCCTAAAAACTTCCAATTATGCTTGGATCCTTTGATCTCTTCACTACCCCTAAATGCCAGGCCTCTCAGCTAAAATGATTGTCACTGCCACAACACTGTGCAATACTTCACACCAGTATTATGTTCATTCACTTGTTTCTCCAACTATCAACATGAGAGTCCTGACATCCAAGATTAAACTTTACCAAAGAATTTTGGTGAAATTGACTTTTTCATGAATTTTCATTTTTTCCTCTATTTTTTCCCAGTCATTAAAGTCATCCTTGCTGGAAAACCTGTCACATCTGCTGGACATCACAGAACAATAAGAACAATAAACACCACCTTTGATGGGCTGTACAGGAGCCACTTTCTCAAATGCTGCTCACCATTGTCGTGAATAAAATAAAACATGGAATTCTTGAAATGACGACAATGCCTGTCCATTATTATTATTATAATCAAAAGAAGCGCTTAACCACAGGGGTCATACAGCGCGGCAGGGCAGGTCAAGATGCAGGGAGAATGGATTGTAAGAGGGAGAGGGATGATTAGTAGGGTATGGAGTGCAGCAGGACAGTGGATAGTGCAGGGATAGAGGGTAGCAAGATATTGAGGTAGAAGGGACTGAGGGAGGTGCTAGAGGTATAATCTTCAGAGTTTGTGTAGTAAGTCAGTTGCTGTCAAAAAGTCAATGAGATCAAAGGAGGGTCCATCAGCAAGAAGGGAAGGTAAAGAAAGGGCAGCAGAGCGAAGACGTCGTTGGAGGTAAATTCTGCGTGCTCGTTGATAGAGTGGGCAGTCCAACAGGATATGTCGAACAGACACTGGAACCTGACAATGCTCACAGAGAGGGGCAGGGAGCCTCTCCATGAGATACCCGTGAGTAAGACGAGTGTGGCCGATGCGAAGACGGGAGAGTGTAGTCTCCCAACCTTGACATTGGTGACAAGAAGAAGGTGTGGAGAAAATTCTCCAAGAGTGGGGGGGTATCAGCCCTTTTCAAGGGCACAACCCATAGGAAGGGCGAGACAGCATCTGGCTTCCTGGTCAACAACTTGATTTGTAGCAGATGAACGGACCCAAGAAGCCAGTAAGTCACGTATGGCTGACCAGTGTTGCAATGAGTGTATATGACTGACAGACATTTGAGATAAATGTGACTCTTTGCCATAGCAAGAAAGTTAAAGAAAACTGCTGTTTCAATTTCTACACTTGACATTACCATCATGTGCTCTAGTGATCTAAATATTTAAAGAACACAAGCATTTGAATTGCAAAATGTTGCAGTGTTTAGCAAGTGGGAAATTGAGCTGAAGTCAGTGAAACAGGGCAAACCAGCAGGGGCGGAGAAGTGGGCATCAGATCGACTTAAGGAACTAAAGAGCGAAGGCTTGCAGTGCTTGATTTGACCTAACAAAAGAACATTTGTCGTGCGCATCCGATCTCTATCAATCTCCACTAATGTCGGGAAATCGGATAAGAACTCTGTTCCAGCGCATTTAGTGATAATTAATCATAAAATAGCGGTATATTCCAGAGAAGTGTGTGTAGCTTCTGTTATTAACTACTGCAAAAAGACTAAGAATTGTAGAACGTAGAGAGACAATTGCGAGTTTATCAAACAAGACGGTAACTCTTCAGCGACGTTCTTCAATCAAGACAGTGTTCTCTGGGTGTGAATTAAGGGTCCGATACAAATACCCAGGTAAGTCTGCTCAGACATTTATATATTCAAAAGACTGCGCAGTTAGGAACATGTTCATAATCTAGGCAGATTTATCATTCACCTGGTCACACGCGGGCGTTCAGCCCAAAACCCATAAGTAGTATCAGTTCAGTCCCTTAACTGACTGACTATATGGGCATACGCTCCTATGGGGCAATTATTTTTACACTAATTTCATTTATATTTGACAGCCCAAGGGGATGGAAACCATGAATCCTCTATAACGACGTCAGGGACAGCTGCGAAGTCGTGGATTCTTCAATAAGCTAAGTAGCTTAATTACAGTCCAATAATCTTAGGAGTCCAATTCCCTAACAGAAGGCCAGAAACCTATACTCTGTTTAATAGAATGGAGTTTGTTATTTAGCAGGTCAGACCAGCGTTGTTGCCAACGGTGCGAAGGAGGGTAGCAATGACTGCAAAATAGTCCGTGAATGGAACACCTCTATATGAAACTGGAAGGTCATGTACTGCTGACCGTGCAGCAGTGTCTGCCTGTTCATTGCCCTCTACGTCAACATGACCAGGGACCCAGCAAAAAACAATATCTTTGTGTTTGCTAGAGTTATGGCGTAACCACAGTTGGATACGAAGAACTAGGGGGTGAGGTGTATCAAATTTCCGGATAGCCTGTAAAGCACTAAGGAAGGCTGAAACGACCACAAATGGTGACACAGGCATAGATGCAATACGGATAAGTGCCACAAGAATGGCGTACAATTCAGCCGTAAATATGGTAGCTGAGGATAATAGATGCCCTCGCACGATGATGTCCGTAAACATTGCTGCGAATCCGACATCGTCTGATAACTTAGAACCATCGGTGTACACTGCGATGGCATGGAAATGAGAACGGAAGTGGTCTAGAAAAAGAGAGCAAGAAGCCGCCGTAAGTAGTTGGGCTTTCGTGCAAGGCAGAGGAAGAGAACAGACACAGACTGCAGGAACTTCCCAAGGGGGTAGGAGAAAGGGAGATGCCACATGAACATAGAAAAGTGGTAGCTGAAGGGAAGACAAGAGCGAATGTAGACGAAGAGAAAAGGGATGAAGTAAACAGGGTCGACGAACAAATAAAGAGCGTCCACTAACATCTGTGACAATCCTATACATGGAAGGAATGTGGAGGTCATGAGAGTGAACATAATAGCGAAGGGAATGTGCATCACGACGATCGGACAAGGATGGAATGTTCGCTTCTACATAGAGGCTCTCAACCGGAGAAGAACGAAATGCACCAAGGCATAAACGCAATCCCTGGTGATGGATGGGATTAAGGCTGGAAAGAGTAGCAGGGGAGGCCGCCGAATATATCTGGCCACCATAATCGAGCTTCGATAAAATTAGGGCTGAATGCAGGTGAAGGAGAGTTCTACGATCAGCCCCCCATGAAAGGTGTGCTAGGGTTTTAAGGAGGTTCAGCCAGCTATGAAAGGTCACCTTCAGAGAGGTAATATGAAGTTTCCAGGACAATCGACGGTCAAACAGGAGGCCGAGAAACCTGACTGTATCACGTTCCTGGATACGTGAGCTGTATAGGTACAATGGATGATCAGAGACCACTGAACGTCTAGTAAACGTAATTTCATGAGTTTTGCCACTAGAAAATTTAAACCCGTGAGTGGTGGCCCAATCGGAAACCCGGTTGATGGCATGTTGGAGGGAAACTGCAATGAAGGACAGTCAGCACCCGCATAAGCTATGGCAAAGTCATCTACATAAAGCGATGACCAAATACTGGATGGGAGAACAGATACCAGATTATTTATAGCAAGGAGAAAGAGTGTTGTGCTCAGAACACATCCCTGGGGGCCGCCATCAGCTTGGACAAACTCCAGGGAAAGCACATTACTAACCCGGACATGGAAATGTCTTTCAGTTAAGAAGGCCTTAAGAAAAAATGGTAGAATGCCAGGGAGGCCTAAGGAGTGGGAATGGGCCAAGATATTATACCTCCAAGTTGTGTCATACGCCTTCTCAAGATCAAAAAAGATGGCAATAACCGACTGGTTATTAGCAAAGACATTACGAATATATATCTCTAAATACCACATCAAACGTCTATTACCTAAACGTTCCATCACCTTGCAAACTGCACTGGTAAGAGCAATGGGACGGTAGTGGAAGGTATCATGTCTCGTAGTACCCGGTTTGCGAAAAGGGAGAACAATAGCAGACTTCCACAGCTGGGGAATAACTCCTTGCGACCATATAAGATTAACGAGTCGTAAGAGGACAGCAAGAGCAGACTGATGTAAATGCTGTAGCATACGAATATGTATGCCGTCTGGCCCAGCTGCCGATGATCGGCAAGCAGAGAGTGTTGCCTCCAGTTCTTGAAGGGTAAAAGGCACATTATAAGAGTCTTCTTTAAGAGAAGAAAAATCTAAGGGCTTTAACTCGCTGGCAGACTTAGAAGAAAGGAACGAGGGGCATAGATGGAGCCCCTGAGAAATGCGGACCAGATGATTACCAATTTCAGTGGCAACGACAAGAGGGCATGCTATATCAACACCAGCAAACCGAAGAACAGGAGCCGAGTCGGGGGAGAATTTACCACTCAATTTCTGAACTTTCTTCCAGACTGCAATCATCGAGGAAGCCGAAGTGATGGTGGAAACGTAATCCCGCCAGCAAGTGCGTTTAGCATCACATATGACACGGCGAGCAATTGCTCTCCTCTGCTTAAAATCAAGGAGTCTCTCTGTGGTTCTGTTATACCGGTACCTGCCCCACGCGTTTCAAATGTACTGCCCGAGCACAAGCAGGAGACCAACAAGGCACACACTTCTGAGAATGCTTGCCCGAGGTTTGGGGGATAGAATGTGAAGCTGCGGTTAAGACGGAGGACAAGAAGATATGTAAAACCTCATCAATGGAGGACGAGGAAGGAGCCTAATGAAAGGCAGTAAGATGTGCGTAAAGGCCCCATTTCGCCCGGTCAAATTGCCAGCGTGGGCTACGAGGAGGTGGAGAATACGAAGGAGACATGAGGATGATTGGAAAATGATCACTGTCATGTAAGTCTGGGAGGACAGACCAGGTGAAGTCAAGGACAGTTGAGGAAGAGCAGATGGAGAGATCGATACAAGAGAAAGAATGAGTTCGAGGATCAAAATGGGTGGGAGTACCCGTATTTAAAACATGGAGGGGGAGAGAAGTAAGAAATGCCTCCAACTGAACGCCACGGGAGTCACAGTGCGACCCTCCCCAGAGAAAATAGTGTGTGTTAAAATCGCCAAGTAACAGAAGGGGTGGCAGCAAAGAAGAAACCAGAAAATCAACATGTGGGATAGACAATGCCCGAGAAGGGGAGAGATATAAAGAACAGAATGTATACTACTTATTCAAGTGGATACAGGCTGCAGTATAATGTAGAGAAGAATGAACATAGAGCTGACGGAATGAAATACCTGTGCGTATAAGAAAAGCGCTTTCATTAAATGTTCCATCAGAAAAAGGATCTGATGAATATAGCAAATCATAGCCCAAAAATGGACGGATAACAGCAGATTGTAATTTGGGTTCTTGCAAACAGACCCCAAGAAAACTGGGAGATCAACACCTGAAGCTCACCCTTGTTAAGTCTGAAGCCTAGGATATTCCACTGCAAATAAGCCTTAATTTATGAAGAGAGAGATACAAGTCGAAGTTAGAGGTATCTATGCACTAGGGTTAGAAAAGTCCACGTGCGGAGGCAGCGGAAGACCTGTAAGCAGAGGAGTGGGATGCTGTGATAGAAGGAGTGGTGTTGATGGAGAAGAGAGAGGAGGAGGAACCGGAGGTGGAGCGGTGTCCATCAACGTTCCAGTCTCCAAAATATATACTGCAATAGCTTCCAGCGTTTCAGAACACAAAGATTCAGGATGTGGGACCACATTAGAGATGGAAGGAGGAGGGAGATGAGCGACAATCGGGGAGACTATGGACAGTACTAAAGTAGGGGGTGAGGAAATAGAAGAGGAAACTGTCGAAGGGGTTTGGGAGGGGAAGGAGTGCAAGCGACCTGGGAAGGGGCAGTAGAGGAAGAAATTTGGGAGGGGACAGGAGATGAAGGTATTGAACGAGGAAGAGGATGAACCTCCACACACGTTACAGAACTAGTTGGAGGTGAAGAACCAGGCACAGAAACTGGGAAGGAAAAATGTGCAGGTTGGAGAAGGGAAGGAGGGGTGAGAGGAGAGTTTAACAATGTGGATTTTTTAGTTGACTTCTGAGGAGGGTGATGAGTAGGAGGGGTGGGACGAGGGCGGGCAGACACAGAACTGTGCGAGTGAGTAGAGGTAGAGGTGATAACAGAATGGGGAGCCAAGGTAGGGACCTCTTAGCCTAGGACAGCAAAAGAATTTTAGACAGGGGTGACTGAGGATGGTGTGACCACAGAGGAAGCTGTGGGAGTTGGGGCCCTAGAAGTGGGGGGAACGTTTAGCAACGCGGCAATAGGAAATACGGGGAAGTCTCCCTTGAAGGCGTAGATGAGAGACAGCCATAGCATATGGGAAACCTTCCGCCTCCTTGAGACAGCGGATTTCACACTCATTTAAGTACACTTGATAAGGGCGAGAGTAAGATGGGTGCGCCTCATGACAATTAAGGCAAGAGAAAGGTAGACTACAAGAAGGATTGGCATGGTCGTTGGCACCACAGACTGGGCATTCGGCCATGGACCTGCAATATTTCACCGGATGACCAAAACGCCAGCAGTTTCTACACTGTTGCAGTGTAGGGATCATCTTACGAACTTGTAAATGGTGTCCCGAAATGTAAACCAAGGGCAGAAGGTCATGGCAGTCAAATGTTAAACGAGCTATATTGCAAGGATATCGTCTTTGCCTACGGGCAAGAAGGACAAAAGTGTCAACTTTGACAATAGGGAGGTCTTGGAGCCCTTAGCTGCTCCAAAATGTCATCACCATATGTCTGGAAATTCCGTTGGACAATGGTGTGGGTTAAAATAACAGTACCACTACAATAATTGAGAGAATGATGTTTTTCAATAGTGATAGGGATAGTATCTATGGTCGTAAGGAGAGAAAGATCGCGAGCTTGGGCAGCATTCTGGACCGTAATGACGCGAGTGCCGCTCTTGAGAGTGTGAAAGGAGATATCTTTACATACATGGCATAGGAGAGCCTTACCAATACTATGATCGGAAAGATATGCAGTAGAAGAAGTCGATCTTAGTGCAAAAAACTTTGTCCATTGTGTTGTGTGAAACAAAGTGTTTAAAGGGAGTGCGTGGTGAGCTGGTTATTTCTGAGATGAATGAGAATGCAGTGTCGAATCGTCATGTAAGGGTCTTGGTCACTTAGATGTGGGACCGAGTTTGTCCGACGTGGGACGGGCGAGCAACCTGAAAATTGCCGCACCATAGAGGGAGAAGCCGGAAGCATAGTCAAAGAAGAGCGGAGGTCAGACGTATCAAAGGGGCCAGTTGGAACTCTGGTACCTGAAGCAGGTGACGAACCGGCACCAGCAAGAGGTACAGGGGTATTGGATGTGTCCGAAGTGTGGTCCAAGAACGAAGTAGGGTCAGAACTGGGTGCGGTATCATGAAGGAGCTCAGGGGTAGTAGGTTCATGAATTGGGTGTTCATGGTTATGTTACTTCTTTCTTTTCATTTTTAATAAAAAAAAAGATGAAAAGAAAAGAAAAAAACGAATAAAAAAAGGGGAACGTGGAGGAATAGCTCCTAGGAGGAATGAAAGGAGTGTAAATCCCCCTCTGCACACAAGAGGACCTCAGCACCGCAAGTAGTGCAGATGCAGCATGGAACCCGTGCCATACCCTACCCTTCATGCCAGTAAACCAGCAATCCGGGATAGCAACCTCACATCCACCGAGCCCCCTCGGTGGACAAAAGAGAGTGCAGCCGGACACCTGCTACAAAGCATACCTCCTTTAGCCACAACCCCCGGACCAGAGAGGGATCAGGACATCCCCAGGCGATCCAGATTCCACGGTAAACTACACCACCGCCAAGAACCTCAATGGAATGGGATGGACTACGATACCCTTCCCCCTACCTAGGAACCAGAATGCCTGTGGAGAGAATCCCACAGGTTAAAAATGGGAAGGGAATTAGGGAGGGATGAGGAGGAGGAAAGGGAAAAAGGGAAGATGGGATAGGGGAGGGGGGATTGGGGGGGTAATTAGGTTCGGTTTGAGGAATACCAAATGGTCCAATTCCTCAGACCGATAGCCTCTTTACCTCAGAGAGCAGCCTCCCCTAAAGAGGAATGCCTGTCCAGCTTGCCCTGACCTGACTGATAATAACGTCGAGATTCTGGGTACGAGTCAGAATCAATTTTTGTTTTGACATATGATGGCAGTTGACCAAAATGACACATGTTTTTCTCTGACAGGAAACCACATGGCTGGGTCTGAATCACATGGTGGCGCTTCACTGTCCATGTCTACAGAAGTATGTGTAGAATGTGGTTATGGTATTCACCACCTTTACTATCTTGATTTGAAATGCAGATGTACTTGGGAATGCGGGTGGGTCCTCAGAAGAAACATCATCTGGCATACAAAAGTAAGCTTAGGGACAAGATAGGCCCACTTAAAAGTAACTCAGGTCAGATCACTGACAGTGATGAGGATATGTGTGAACTTTTCAACACCTACTTCCTCTCAGTCTTTACTCAGGAAGATACTAGCGAAATTCCAGAAATAATAAATTATGTAGAACAGAACGATAATAAACTATGTACGATTGCGGTAACTAGTGACATGGTCCTCAGACAAATAGAGAAATTAAAACCTAACAAATCCCCAGGCACTGATGAACTGTTTGCAAGGGTTTTAAAGGAATGTAAAGGGGAACTAAGCAAACCTTTGGCTAATCTTTTCAATATATCACTACAAACTGGCATAGTGCCTGACATGTGGAAAATGGCAAATGTAATACCTATTTACAAGGCAGGTGACAGGTCCTCAGCTTCGAACTATTGACCAATAAGCCTTACCTCCATAGTGGAAAAATTTATGGAATGAATAATTGCCGATGCAATTCGTAGCCATCTTAAAAGATATAAATTGTTTAATGAATCTCAGCACGGTTTTACAAAGGGGAGTTCCTGCCTTACGAATTTACTAACTTTTTTCACTAAGTTATTTGAGAAGGTAGATCATGGTATTGAATATGGTATTGTGTATATAGACTTCAGTAAGGCTTTCGATAGGGTTCCACATCAGAGACTATTTAGGAAACTTAAGGCACACAGAAAGGAGAAATTTTTTCCTGGGTAGAGGCATGGTTGACAAATATGCAGCAGAGAGTATGCATATATGGGGAGAAATCAGAATGGGGGCACGTCACAAACGGAGTTCCACAGGGGTCAGTGTTGGGCCCCTTGTTGTTCACAATTTACATAAACAACATAGATGAGGGAATAAATAGCGACATAAGCAAATTTGCTGATGACACCAAAATAAGCCAACCAGTTCATTCCAATGAGGACATTAGAACACTCCAGGATGATTTGAATAGACTAATGCAGTGGTCGGAGAAATGACAGATGCAGTTTAATATAGACAAATGCAAAGTTCTAAATGTTGATAACATCTCACCCACCCTCTCATTTGCTCTCTTTTTACATTGCTTCACCACTTTCTTAACCTCTCTTTTTCTCTCCATATACTCCTCCCTCCTTACATAACTTCTACTTTGTAAAAACTTCTCATATGCCATCTTTTTCTCTCTTATTACTCTCTTTACATCATTCCACCAATCGCTCCTTTCCTCCTGCACCCACTTTCCTATAACCACAAACTTCTGCTGAACACTCTATATTCTTAAACTTACCCCATACAACTTCTACCCCATTGCCTCATTGCCTATACTCTCACTACCCCACTGTAGCTACAACTAAAAAGTGATCTGATATATCTGTGGCCCCTCTGTAAACATGTACTTCCTAAAGTCTACCCAACAGTCAGTTCGGGCTGAGAGTTTGAGGGGAGAGGACGTGTGTACGTGTGGGAGTGAGGTCCTAGGCCTTCTATCTCAGGACTGCTTATTTCACCCGACTGATAACTCATCATGCAACTCATATCGTTGGATCGCAGCTGCATTATTGCTGGAACTCTTATGTGTGTGCTGTGACATCTACCTAGTAAAACACAGTGTTGGTTTGAATTGGCTCTAGGCCTTCCTTCACTGCCTCCTTCCCTCCTTCCTCGATTTGGAACTCAGCCATTCGCCTCTATTTACTTATGGTCTAGAGGCGGATCTTGCCTGCCCACATAAGTGCCTGGGTGCCCCTGTCAGTCCTCCTGCCGGCACTCCACGATTTCCACCAGGACAAACTAAGATAGCCTGCAGTTACAATATTCCTGCCATAGCAGTGTTTTCGTGCATCAAGAAAGCAAAGCCATCAAGCCAAAAAGCAAATCCTTACCTAGTGACTTAGTTAAGAACAATTTAACGAGCATTGCAGTACCTGGTAACTTCTTTGGCTACCAGAGACAGCTTTTTAAGTGGGACATGCCAGAGGTTCACCTACAAACATAGTAAGTTTGTGCTGATTTATTTGTGCACACAGAGTGAAAATTCGTCTGTCATTCCAAGGCACGTGTGCTAGAAGTGTTTAGTGCTGTAGGTTTGGAGTAACTAAGCGAGCATCAGTACCAAAGTAGGCTGAGAAATGTACGAGGAACAGAAGCCTGGCCTGATGGCTGACCTTGAGATTGGCACTATAAGACTCGCATGCCACTTACACCTATATTGCTTGTCTCTGGTGAGGGGAATGTCCCTTACGCCAAACCTCCTATTCACCGGTATATTTAACTCATCGCCATCATCGTCCCAGGACCGCTTGTTTCACTGGACTGGTAACTCTTCATGCAGCTCATATCGTTGGATCGCAGCTGCACTGTTGCTGGAACTCTTATGTGTGAGCTGTGAATAGTGGTCTACCTAGTGAAACACTTCACTGCCCCCTTCCCTCCTTCTTCGATTTGGAACACAGCCATTCGCCTTTATTTACTTATGATATAGAGGCGGATCTTGCCTGCCCACATAAGTGCCTGAGTGCCCCTGTCAGTCCTGCCAGCATTCCACGATTTCTCCCTCACGCTTCTTAAGAATGTGTCTCCTGTGTGCCGATTTGCCTGCTACAAGCAAATCTCCAAGTGGTTGACACGGGTTTAGCTAGCACATTCAAGCAGGCTTGAAAACTACACTCCAAGCCAGCCAGGATAAGAGGGGTTGCCAAGAGTTACAGCTGTCCTGACCCCTAGCACGTCTACACTGTTCCTGCCATACCAGTGTTTTTCCTGCATCGAGAACACCAAGCCAGCAAGCCAGCCCAGGTAATCCAAGCCAGCTCTGCCAAGGAAGCCAGTGTGAAATCTGCTTCCAGTGTGTCTGCACTACTTTGCTTTACCAGTAAAATGCCGGCAAAAGACAACTTTTACCTAGTGGCTTAGTGTGGGTTGATAAGACAGATGGATATAAGAGTGAGTAATGTAAGGGAGAGCGGAGTAGTGTGCTACCACCATCACCCACATATCTCTCTGCTTGTACATTTCCACCACCGCTCACACACCAGGTGAAGAAAGATGTTTTGAGCACCGACGATAATTAAGTAGTGTGCGCAGGTCCCCAGTTACACCCCAGAGTAACTACGCTAACTTTCTTTCACCTCTACACTAGGATTATTTCTGACCTTCAGCAAGTTTTTTGACAGATTAATTGTCATTTGTAAGCCTGTATTAAGACTTTAAAAGGCTCAGAGTTCATTTCAGTGTAGTGACTCCTCACAATTATTCACTCAGTGTAATGCATTCTCCGCTCAGTGTAACTGAACTATTAAATACGGTTACACACTTAAGTTGCTTGTCCTAGTGTTGTGCTGTGTTTCCTAATACATTTTTCCGTTCAGACTGAAACTTTACTGCTAAATTCCCAGAACTATCTATATTTCAAATTGCACTATTCATCTGTGCTGTGAGTGTGTAACTTATGCTATTTTTATAACATTAAGTAAATTTTGTTCAGGTATAAAATTATTGTATTTTTACTGTGAACAAGCTTACTCTTGCATGATGTTCAGTTGTCATTTCGAATTACAGTTCCTCCCTTGAGTAACTCATGTAAAGAACACCTTTCTCGATAAGGCTTCATAGAGACAAAGAATGCTACTCATCATCGTGGTGTTTCTCAGATATAGAAGAGACCTAAGGATGCTATCTGTGTGATTTATATATAGGTTAAGTTAGTATCAGCAGAAGTGTATTCTAAGTGATAGTGTGAGCACTTGATGTACGTGATACAGTTGTTATACGTAGAACGTGTGCACTGAGTGTATGTGATAACACTTGTCATACATGGTGACATGTGTGTGGTGTGTGCACTTGGTGTAGTGATAACACTTGTCATACATGGTGACATGTATGACAGGTAAGTAAATATGAGTTTGGGTACCGGTTCATCTATGTACAACAGAACAAACACCCACACTTACATACATGCATACATACATAGTAACGTGTGAGTTACCTAGGATGGCCCATAGAAGTCGGGCACAGTGATTTATCTCATTGTCATTGCAACATAGTTTTTTAGTAATGTGTGTATCATATTAAGTAGTAGTATTTGAAGTGTTCATTGAACTTTAACCCTTGTGTCATGATTTATGTTAGACTTCTAACTATAGTAAATATGAGTAGTAACTTGAGTTAAGTAAGTACATGTACATAATTGGAAGTGTTCATTGAACTGGAGCCCTGGTCTTACACCAGATACCTGTAAGTGATCCCTTGAATATTAATTCACTCTTAATATTCATATTTAAAGTTAAGTGTTATCACTATTCTCCTTGCACTCAAATGTTTACTTAATTTACAGTAAAAATTAATTAAAATGTTCAGTCTACATATTCCCAGTGAACAATTAATTTTTTTGCTGCATTAATCACTTCTGCAACTTAATTAATTTTTTGCAATTATTTTATATAGTATTTTGTGCTCTATTTTATTTTACTTATTGTTTATTTCTGACAGGTGATAAAATTAAAATTCAGGGCAATCTTTTCAGTATTACACTTCTTTAATTGTGTCAGTATTGCATATTAGTTTCTTAGTGTCAATTTCTTTTAGGAAATTTATTTTTCCAGTATACTTTCAAATTTCATAAAATTACTATTTGTATTTCTACTTTGCATTGATTTACATTTTTATTAATATATTTCTTGATTGAATTAAGAGTAAAGACAGCTCACGTTTACAATTAATTCACATTGAAGTAATATTTCCTTGTCATTGTAATTTCAATGTATTTCCTTATTTTATACAGTGTAATTCAGTGAGTTGTCAATTCTCATGCAGTGTACCTTAGACATTTTAATTACTTGTAATGTCTGCAATATTATTATATTAATGAGGTGTCATATTAGATGGCAGTAGCCTGTTTTGACTCGAGAGGAAATTATCATTGAATTTGAACCTTTTATTTAATATTATATTTTTGTGATCAATATTACTTACCGTTCTACCTCTCTTTATTCTCATCTTGTGATTTGTGATTAGGTGTAAGACCTTGTCTGTACAATCCATTATTGTACCATATTATTAACACTGTGAGTCTTACATGACCTATCATCACCGGCAAACATGGCAACTGGCACAGAGGAATATATTTCTGCAGGTGATGACAATGATGCTAACTTACAGATCTTTATAAGTAAACAAAGAAGGAAAAGTGAGAAAGGGCTAGAGCGCCGACGTAGTCAGGCTCCCCTGACTCGTAGGCAATGTGAACCTAGACGTCCATGGTGCACACAGGGTGCAAGAAGCTTTCTTCTAAGGAAGACTGTGTTAAGCTGAACTTCCCTGACAACACCCTGCTGCAGGGTAGGTGTGCAGGGATAATGGCAGCAGTAAATGCACATCCGAAGGCGAGAATCCACTTTGAAAAAAACTCACACAACTTTGTGTTTGTGGAACAGAACAAAGAACTGATCAGTGATCTACTTAGCACAACCTATGGGGATATTAAGCTGCTCCGCCCTCCATCAGACACGCATCAATTTCAAAAAGGGGTCAGTATCATAATCTTTGGATACCCTCTCGAAATGAACCCATCCCATCTGACTCTAAGCGAGCATGTCATCAAGCCCAAAAGACTTAAAGGAAAATCCCAACTTATTGCCAGTTGGGTAGGCCCTGTGCCCCTCCCCCGAAATATCTGTGTGCCTGGTCTACGTTTCCTACCCATCGACGTGTACCTACCCCCTCAACGTAGGTGTTACAAATGCCAGCACTATGGCCATGTGGCAGTAGCCTGTGGAATACTACATTCTTGGTGTGGTAAGTGTGCTGGGAAACATTCCACTAGAGAATGCACAGTAGGCTTTGACAGCCAAAAATATAAGTGTATTAACTGTAAAGAAGAAGGGGTTACAGTTTCCCATAAGAACTGCAGTCGGAACCCAAACAACCTTCGACATAAAAATGACAACAGTCCTTTAATGCCATTTGAGGACGAGGCCATCCAGTCTACCATAACCAGATCTGAGACTGGACCTCTGCAAAGTGTGGACGAGTCCAACCTCCCTGCAAATGATTCTGGTAATACTAGAGTGCCATCACACACACTAGCCAACCCTGCTAGCACATATGGAACTACTGGTAGTTCACCACCCATACGAATGCCTCCACCTGAATTTTGGGATAAGCATGTCACTCCTCCCAATACACACATCTCCAACAGTTAGACGGACACCACACATGCCAACCTCCTGGAAGCTGGAGATGAGTCAGATGCACAGGACCCACCCACTGTGAATGATGAGGTAGTCATGTCACAGGCACCAACAAAGAGCACGGATTTAACCAAGGTTCCTGTTAAGGTTATAGGTGTTACAGAAAGAACTAAGTCAGAAGAGCCTTCCTCTGAAGAGGCATTTGATTCGCCTGACCTTCCCCAAATTATAACAAACTTGCAGGAAAAAACTGAGCATCTTGAACAGATGCTGACAAGTTTAATAAATATATGTAGTCAAGATGATGCTCCTGAGTGCGTTGATGATGTCAAAAGTGCATCAACAATCTCGGTTCAATTTCAAGCCATTTGTAAGAAAGAAGTTGATTCTTGGCTTCAAACGTTGCCTTTTAACTTCCTGGCAAATTGCCGGAAAATGCTTAAGAAAAACGGTTCTGAAGATAAACACGTACAAACTATGCTATTTGCTTTTAAGTGTCTGCACACTGTAGGCAAAGCATAATAGTCTTACCATCTTATGAACAAGAGATTGCAATAACTCACTACAATGGATAGATTACATTTTTTTTCATGGAACATTGCTTCCATTAGGAAGCGGTTGCCTGACTTACATCATATTAGTGCAACCAAGAATATTGATGTCATCTGTTTGCAGGAATGTAGACTGAAAGAAGGAGTACCTCCACCAAAGTTGTCTGGATATGCAGCTTATAACTTAAGGTCAACCAACTGTTGTGTGATGTATGTCAGAAAGAACTTGCCACATTCACTCCTTACCCTGTAGAGTCGAGTAAACATGCAGTATCATTGTGTCAGAGTATACGCAGGCGATTTTTCCATAAACATTTTTAATCTTTATGCCCCAGCGAACCAGCTTCGACCTGATGCTTTACCAGATCGCATCAATAGTGAACCTACCCTCATACTTGGGAACTTTAATGCCAGACATAAGAATATTGGTGGGTCTATAACAAACACCAATGGAACTAAACTAGTGAAATTTCTAAATCAGCATGATAATGTTCGTATTGTAGGCACTACTGAGCCCACTCACATATACGGAGGCATACTACCTGGAGTCTACCTGGAGAGAATTCCAGGGGTCAACGCCCCCGCGGCCCGGTCCGTGACCAGGCCTCCTGTTGGACCAGAGCCTGATCAACCAGGCTGTTACTGCTGGCCGCACACAGTCCAACGTACGAACCACAGCCCGGCTGGTCAGGTACCGACTTTAGGTGCCTGTCCAGTGCCTGCTTGAAGACAGCCAGGGGTTTGTTGGTAATCTCCCTGATGTATGCTGGAAGGCAGTTGAACAATCTTGGGCCCCTGACACTTATTGTGTTGTCCCTCAACGTGCTAGTGGCACCCCTGCTCTTCATTGGGGGATGTTACATCGCCTGCCGAGTCTTTTGCTTTCGTAGGGAGTGATTTTGTGTGCAAGTTTGGTACTAAGCCCTCGAGAATTTTCCATGTGTATAAAATATGTATCTCTCCCGCCTGCGTTCTAGAGAGTACAGGTTTAGGAACTTCAAGCGCTCCAGTAGTTGAGGTGGTTTATCGCACTTATGCGTGCGGTGAAGGTTCTCTGCACATTTTCAAGGTCAGCAATTTCACCCGCCTTGAAAGGTGCAGTTAGTGTGCAGCAATATTCCAGCCTAGATAGAACAAGCGATCTGTAAAGTGTCAACATGGGCTTGGCATCCCTGGTTTTGAAGGTTCTCATTATCCATCCTGTCATTTTTCGAGCAGATGCAATTGCTACTTGTTATGGTCCTTGAAGGTGAGATCCTCTGACATGATCACTCCCAGGTCTTTGACATTAGTTTTTCGCTCTATTGTGTGGTTGGAATTAGTTTTGTACTCCGATGAGATTTTAATTTCTTCACGTTTTCCGTATCTGAGTAATTGAAATTTCTCATCATTGAACTTCATATTGTTTTCTGCAGCCCATTTAAAGATTTGGTTTATGTCTGCTTGGAGTCTTGCAGTGTCTTCAACGGTGGACACTGTCATACAGATTCGGGTGTCATCTGCAAAGGAAGACACAGCACTGTGGCTTATATCCCTGTCAATGTCTGATATGAGGATGAGGAATAGGATGGGAGCAAGTACTGTGCCTTGTGGAACAGAGCTTTTCACAGTAGCTGCCTCAGACTTTACTCTGTTGACTACTACTCTTTGTGTTCTACATGTTAGGAAATTATAGATCCATCTACCAACTTTTCCTGTTATTCCTTTATCACGCATTTTGTGTGCTATTACACCATGGTCACACTTGTCAAAGGCTTTTGCAAAATCTGTGTATATAACATCTGCATTCTGTTTATCTTCTAGAGCATCCAGGACCTTGTCGTAGTGGTCCAGTAGTTGGGACAGACAGGAGCGGCCTGCTCTAAACCCATGCTGTCCTGGGTTGTGCAATTGATGGGTATCAAGATGGGTGGCGATCTTGTTCTAGAACCCTTTCAAAGATTTTTATGATATGGGACGTTAGCGCAATTGGTCTGTAGTTCTTTGCTATTGCTTTACTGCCCCCTTTGTGGAGCGGGGCTATGTCTGTTGTTTTTAGTAGCTGCGGGACGATCCCAGTGTCCATGCTCCTCTCCATAGGATGTTAAAAGCATGTGATAGGGGCTTTTGCAGTTCTTGATGAACACGGAGTTCCATGAGTCTGGGCCTGGAGCGGAGTGCATGGGCATGTCATCTATTGCCTTTTCGAAGTCATTTGGCGTCGTGGTGATGTCAGAAAGGCATGCGTCTGTCAAGTTCTGTGGCACTCTCATAAAAAATAATTTAGGTTTTCGATTTTCAGTCTGGTTAGTGGCTCGCTAAAACTGAGTCATACTGGGATTTAAGTAACTCACTCATTTCCTTGCTGTCATCTGTGTAGGACCCATCCCGTTTAAGTAGGGGCCCAATACTGGTTGTTGTTCTCGACTTTGATTTTGCATAGGAAAAGAAATACTTAGGGTTTCTTTCAATTTCATTTATGGCTTTTAGTTCTTCCCGTGTCTCTTGATTCCTGTAAGATTCCTTTAGTTTTAATTCGATGTTTGCTATTTCTCTGACTAGTGTCTCCCTACGTATTTCAGAGATATTGGCCTCCTGTAGCCGCTCCGTTATTCTTTGCCTTCGCCTGTATAGGGAGCGCCTCTCTTTCTAGTTTGCATCTTCTCCTCCTTTTCCTTAAGGGAATTTGCCTTGAGCAAACCTCAAGTACCACAGAGTTAATTTGTTCTAGACATAGGTTGGGATCCGTGATGCTTAGGCAATCTTCCCAGTTTATATCATTTAGGACTTGGTTTACTTGGTCCCACCTTATGTTTTTGTTATTGAAGTTGAATTTGGAGAGAGCTCCCTCACGGCTGATCACATTTGTGATCTGAGTATATTGTTTTTGATATGATGACATTTCTTATCAGATCATCATTGTTGGTGAAGATGAGGTCCAGAGTATTCTCTAATCTTGTGGGCTCTACTATTTGCTGGTTTAAGGTGAATTTGGTGCAGAGATTTAAAAGTTCATGCATGTGTGAATTTTCATCTGAGCTGCCTCCTGGTGTTATCTCTGCTACCACATTGTTTGCAATGTTCCTCCATTTTAGGTGCCTGAGGTTGAAATCCCCCAGTAGCAAGATGTTGGGGGCAGGAGCTGGAAGATTTTCCAGACAGTGGTCAATTTTCAGAAGCTGTTCCTGGAATTGTTGGGACGTTGCATCCGGGGGCTTGTAGACAACCACGATGAAGGTTTTGATTCTCGACCTTTATTGCTAATACTTCAACTACATCATTTGAGGCATTTAGTAGTTCTGACATATAAGTGACTCTGTATATAAGGCCCCTTTGCCTGTTCACTCTGTCACACCTGTATAGGTTGTAGCCGGGATCCATATTTCATTGTCCAAGTGATCTCTTATGTGGGTCTCTGTAAAGCCGCAAACATAGCATTTGACTTGTAAGCAGTCCACGAATGTAAGGTACCTTGTTGTTTGTTGCTGGCTTTAGACCCTGAAAGATGAATGTAGTTGGATTGGGTGGTATTGGTGGTATGGGGGGTCTTTTTTTCCTGGCTCTAATATCTGTGTAATGGAGTGGAGGCCACTGACTGATTCCACTCAGAAATGATTGCAGTTGGTGTACAATTTCTGTCATTTCCTGCCAGCTTTTCCTTCCTGACACTAAAGACCTCTCTCGGAGTGGCTGTGGCTACCCTGATTTGCCATGGTCTGGATGTTCTGTGTCGCCTCGTACCTTTAGGTGGTATGCCTGGCAATATAAGTTATAGCACTGTCTTTCCTGAATTGATGTGGGCACATTTCAGGGTGGAAACTTACAGGACGGAGGTTGCATTTGCCTGTTTTCATATGGAACGGCATTTTCTGGGTGACAAATTGCATGTCCCATCTGATTTCCAGATTTCCATGCCTGCAGATACCAAGTGCATAATATTCACATAGGCCTGGTTTCCGTTTCCCTTTTTTTGACTGTGTTCCCATTGGGTGTGTCCGTCTCGTGACTGTCTTCTACTAGTGCTAAAATGGGCCTCAACTGTTTCCGTAATTTATCTCAGTATTTCCTGGGCATCCCCTTGTTTACTATTACCGTGTTATTGCTAGTTTGTAACACTGTTTTGTGTGTGCCTTATCTACACCTTTTCACTTTATTTCATAGGAGCTCCTTCCTGACTCAGCCTTTTCTGGGTAGAGTGGTCTAAGGTGATTCAAGCTGCATAACAAATGCAAGAAATAGAAAGCAAGAACTTAGGCAACAGGAATGGGAACAATTCGTTAAATGGATTAAATAGGTCTACCCTTTAAGTCTGGCATGGAAAGGTATAAATAAAATAACCAGGAAAAAGACTGGCAATGTTGCTCATCCCTTTCCACTTGAAAAGCAAATGACCTCATAAATGACTGGTCCAAAATCTCCAGGCATGAAAACCTGCCATCTCATATTAGAGAAAACTTAGAGAGTGCTTCTGAAGAAATGTTTGAACTGATTAATTTTATGAGCCAAAATATTGATGAGAGTGATTGCCTCTTCACAGAGTATGAATTAGATAACGCATTAACCAAAGGTCGATCAACTGCTCCTGGAGAGGATGGTATAACCTATGATATTCTCAGAACTTTAAGGCACGTGCCTAATAATCCTTTGTTGGCACTGTATAATACCAGTTACATTGGGGAGTTCTTCCTACTTCCTGGACCAATAGTCTCATTGTGCCTATCCCTAAGCCCCAACAGCCTGATACATTTAGACCGATCTCCTTAACTAGCTGTCTTTGTAAAATTTTGAAAGAATGATACTTAACAGACTGTACTATAGAATCAGACACCAACTCTCCCCTCCCTCTATGGGTTCATGAAAGGTAAGAGTGTGCAGAATTGTATCTCCACCTTTCTCACCTCACACACCTCTACTAGTTTTACCACATTTCTTGATCTAAAATCTGCATTTGATATCGCGAACAGAACTGTTATACTACATGAACTAGCCAAAATGAATATTGGTGGTAGCCTACTCTGCTGGATAATAGGATACCTGTCAAACAGAGTATCCTCTGTCCTCTACCAAGGCTTTAGAAGCGAGTCTAAAGAAATGTCCCTAGGTACACCACAGGGAGGAGTTCTCAGTCCCATGCTATTTAATATTCTGATTAATGCCTCCTAAATGCTCTTACCTGCCTCACCTAAACATATAGCTATAAGCTATGCTGATGACATCATGATCCATACAACAGGGCATAAAAGATGAGTTCCGTTCTTAATGAAGTTCAAGCAATTTGTAATCGACTAGGCCTCATAATATCTTCCTCTAAAACAAAGATATTAACAAGCAAACGACATCCCCCACCCATCTATTTGCAGGGTGAAAACATTAGCTACGTTAAAACTTACAGATATCTTGGTGTAGATGTACCCTTTAACAAATCTACTATACCACAACTAAATAAAAATGCAAAGATAGACTAAATGCTCTTAAAGCTGTTGCTGGCTACAACCCCAACTATGGTGCTAATGTGAGAATCGCGAGAATGATGTACATAGCCTATATTAGGTCCTTAATTGATTATGCTGCTCCCATGTTGATATTAGCTCGAGAAAGTTCTCTCCGACCCTTGGAGTTAATGCAAAATGAAGCTCTCAGAATTATTCTTGGCTGTCCCAAATCTACAAAGGTTCTTAATATGAGGAAGGAGCTTGGTATTACTAGTATCAGTGATAGGATTGTTGAGATTAACACTGTACTTGGTATTAGATTGTTAAGAAATGAACCAGACACTGTCACAATGAATCTTACTAAATGTCTAGAAGTAAATACTCACAGATCTAAATGGATTGTGAAAACATGCAATTACATTAAGTTTTACAACCTGCATGAATTGTATCACTGTAGGCAACAAGAGCATTTCACCCCTCCATGGAAGATGTGTTCATTTAATATCACATACCTGCAAGTCCCTCCCAAGAAGCTCATTGCTAGTAATCCCTTCCTTAAATCACTTGTTAAAGCAACTGCTCAAGAAGAAATTTATCGCCTAGCTGGTAGTAATAAGTTATCTCAAGTTATATACACTGATGGATCTAAACAGGAGTCTTCTGGCAGGGCTGCATCTGCTCTGGTTGCCACCTCCTAGTTAAGAACAATAATAATTTTTTTGAACTAGGCATAAGAATTAACAACTGGGCGTCTACACTGCAAACTGAATTGTTTGCAATCCTTATGGCACTAAAGCTAACTTATGACACTGAGCTTGACTCTATCATTATTACTGATTCTATGTCATCATTGAAGGCTCTTGACTCCTATAATGACTCTAACAGCATGCTCATTGGAGAAGCCAGGTATAGATACTCAAAAATCCGGGACAAAGGAATTAAAGTACATTTGCTATGGATTCCGTCACACATTGGATTACTCCTTCATGATAAAGTTGATATGTTAGCCAAGAAGAGCACCCATAAGGAGAATGTAGAATATAACTTTGGTATATCTGTGTCTAGCATTAGGAATAATATTAGGAGAGAAATAAATAATGAAAATGATAGCTATAGGAATGCAGTTAGAAGCCTGAGTAGATCTATAACCCACTATGATAACATGAATGTAGATAAGTATGTTTATGGAGCAACTTGCAATGTGAACAGACTGACTGATGTTGTAGTGGCCAGGCTTCGGCTTGGCTACAAGTACTTCTGGCAGTTTGGGAGATACACAGATGATGATCAAACTAAATGCAAATTATGTGATCAGGCATATGGTCACTGTCTTGAACACTATGTGCTGAATTGTCCACTTATTGAGGAATATAGAGATAGACAGTATAATAACCTATGTGACATGTCAAGATATCTTATTAGTGAAGGTAAGATACCACTTATTCTAAGCAAATTTCCTAAATTTGCTTGTAACAGATAAGTGAACTGTAGATATAAATCCAAATTAATTTCCATGAACGTGCCTATCTGTGCTCATGATAATGCGAGCACAGATGGACATGTTTGTGGAGCAACTTACAATGTGAGCAGACTGACTGATGTTGTAGTGGCCAGGCTTAGGCTTGGCTACAGGTACTTCTGACAGTTTGGGAGACAGATGATGATCAAACTAAATGCAAATTATGTGATCAGGCATATGGTCACTGTCGTGAACACTATGTGCTTAATTGTGCACTTATTGAGGAATATAGAGATAGACAATATAATAACCTATGTGACATGTCAAGATATCTTATTCATGAAATAAGATACCTGCTTGTAACAGATAATTGAAATGTAGATATGAACCCAAATGTACAATTGTTAACCCTTTGGGGCCTAGTGCCTAGGCCTTTTGTGTATCCATATGCTCTTGCGCTACCGTCCACAGGATGGATATGGGTGCACAATAAACTAGCCACTTCGGTGGCAAAATCTAATCTAAATCTTACGCCCACGAGACCGGGCGTTATTTAACGTGGTTGGTCGGGGTAGTGATTCATATCCTCTCACTATACCCCTTTATTAGAGTTTATACGCAACACTTTGCACACTATTCACACGTCGGTTTAATGTCCCATTAATTTACTCTCGTTAGAAGTTAATCCATTAATAATTGTGTACGATGAACCCTGATCGAATCGACGCACATTTCCACCATCAACACCGCCATGGCGGCGTCGCTCACTGTTTAACACATTATCACTCTATTATTATAGTTTCTTGGACTTAATGTCCCACATTATTCCCGGCGAATATTCACAACATTCACTATTGTGAAGAGAGACCATTAACCGCGATTTGGTCGTTGTAAACGCCGATTTCCATCTCCTTTATATCCAGATCTCACCCATCGTTCACCTCCATTCGCTTATCCCACGAGAGACCGACTGCCTGGGCGACTTCATTTGACCCAGCACGGCGTACCCACGCCACCGTCGTGATGGTTCTCTCCTCATCTCAAGAAAAATACGAACCAAGAGCCACACATTAAGAATATTCACATTAGAAAGGCTATCGAGTATAACCTTTTGGGAAAATACCCAATATTTTCCACAATAATAATAATAATAATAATAATGATAATCCTTATTTCTACAAGGTATACAGGCTTAGCTGACATCAATGACATACAACTTAAAACATCTTTTCTGGCACTCTTGGGCCTCTGTTAAGATTTTATTGGGATTTTTAATCCTGTACTCTCTAGAACGCAGGCGGAGAGATACATTATTATATACACATGGAAAATTCTCGAGGGCTTAGTACCAAACTTGCACACAAAAATCACTCCGTACGAAAGCAAAAGACTCGGCAGGCGATGTAACATCCCCCAATGAAGAGCAGGGGTGCCACTAGCACGTTGAGGGACAACACAATAAGTGTGAGGGCCCAAGATTGTTCAACTGCCTCCCAGCATACATCAGGGGATTACCAACAAGCCCCTGGCTGTCTTCAAGCAGGCACTGGACAGGCACCTCAAGTCGGTACCTGATCAGCCGGGCTGTGGTTCGTACGTTGGACTGTGTGCGGCCAGCAGTAAGAGCCTGGTTGATCAGGCTCTGGTCCAACAGGAGGCCTGGTCACAGACCGGGCCGCGGGGCGTTGACCCCTGGAATTCTCTCCAGGTAGACTCCAGGTAGAGGGATAGCCACTGGGGAAAACCTGGGGTAGGGAGGGTTAACCACCCAGGATAACCTGGGATATGAGTTAGCCACCGAGGATAACCAGGGTAGGGAGGGTTAGCTACCCAGGATAACCTGAGGTAGGAAGGGTTAGCCACCCAGGATAACCTGAGGTATGGAGGTTTAGCCACCCAGGATAACCTGGGATAGGAAGGGTTAGCCACTGAGGATAACCTGGGGTAGGGAGGGTTAGCTACCCAGGATAACCTGAGGTAGGAAGGGTTAGTCACCTAGGATAACCTCAGGTATGGAGGGTTAGCTACCCAGGATAACCTGGGGTAGAGAGTTAGTCACCCAGGATAACCTGGGGTAGGGAGTGTTAGCCACCCAGAATAACCTGCGGTAGGGAGTGTTAGCCACCCAGAATAACCTGCGGTAGGGAGTGTTAGCCGCTCAGGATAACCTGGTGTAGGAGTGTTAGCCACCCAGAATAACCTGGGGGTAGGGAGTGTTAGCCGCCCTGAATAACCTGGGGTAGGGAGTGCTAGCCGCCCAGAATAAACTGAGGTAGGGAGTGTTAGCCACCCAGAATAACCTGGGGTAGGGAGTGTTAGCCACCCAGAATAACCTGGGGTAGGGAGTGTTAGCCACCCAGAATAACCTGGGGTAGAGAGTGTTAGCCGCCCAGAATAACCCGGGGTAGGGAGTGTTAGCCGCCTAGGATAACCTGGTGTAGGAGTGTTAGCCACCCAGAATAACCTGGGGGTAGGGAGTGTTAGCCGCCCTGAATAACCTGGGGTAGGGAGTGCTAGCCGCCAGAATAAACTGAGGTAGGGAGTGTTAGCCACCCAGAATAACCTGGGGTAGGGAGTGTTAGCCACCCAGAATAACCTGGGGTAGGGAGTGTTAGCCACCCAGAATAACCTGGGGTAGAGAGTGTTAGCCGCCCAGAATAACCCGGGGTAGGGAGTGTTAGCGCCTAGGATAACCTGGGGTAGGAGTGTTAGCCACCCAGAATAACCTGGAGTAGGGAGTGTTAGCGCCAGGATAACCTGGGGTAGGGAGTGTTAGCCACCCAGAATAACCTGGAGTAGGGAGTGTTAGCCGCCCAGAATAACCTGGG
>WNWK01018235.1:0-40459 GCA_009830355.1 Cherax destructor | reverse complement strand
CAAACAAAAGTTTTATTGATTTTTAGACATGACATAAAAAAAAAAAGTGTTTATTGAGTGTTTCAGTACAAACAAAAAACAAACAGTGTTTATTGAGTTTTTTAGTACATAACATAAAGCAAACATTTTTTATCATGTTTAACATAACAAAACAAACAGTTTTTTTGGGTTTTCAGCTAATAAAGAAACAGTGTTTATTAGGTTTCAGTACATAACATAAAAACAGTTTTAGGGTTTCAAATAAATAAAGAAACAGTGTTTTAGTGTTTCAGCATAACATAAAGCAAAAAAGTGTTTATTATTTTCAGTACATGACATAAAGCAAACAAAGTGTTTTTGTTTTCAGTACATAACATAAAACAAACAGTGTTTATTGAGTGTTTCAGTACATAACATAAAGCAAAATGTTTACAGTGTTTAACATAACATAAAGCAAACAGTGTTTATTAGGTTTGTACAAACAAAAACCCAAACATTTTATTATGTTTCTCAAACATAAAGCAAACAGTGTTTATTGGTGTTTCAGTACATGACAAACTATTGTTAGGATGGTGTTGCAGACAGGGGTTTTTGGACAGAAAAGTACAAGATGTATATTTAACTTGGGATAGTCCAAACTTACACAAGGGACTTATGACTTGCTAGGCTTAACCTTGACTATTTTCTTCACTTTTGGTACCCAAATTAAAAAAAAAACATGCAGTTGTATATCCTAGAAGGGTAATATAAGATTTAATCTAAATATGATTACTTGAAAGGTTAATTTATGTTTTATGTTTTAAAATGCAAAAAATTGTTTATATCCTAGTTGTTGGGAAAAAAAACTTGGAGTTTTTCAAATTTTTTTTTGTGTGTGACTTTATTTGCAGATGACATCAAGGTTGCAGCTGTACTGATTTTGAACTCTGTAACATCTATGAATATTTATTTAAAATGAGGCTACAGCTCGTACAATATTTTACTAAAAGTGAAGAGGAACCTGGGACAGACGGGAGGGGGGAAAGGGGGGTGGTTTGAGGATCTTTATCATGGAACCAAACTTTTTCATAGATGTGAGGATGAGTTTTAAACGTTGCAGCAGCAAGAAGGAAGATGGAAGCAGTGGAAATGCCATGTTTGAGAGCAATATGTATTGGAAGGCTAAATTAAAAGGCGGGTGGGTTAACAAGGTGTAATTCAGAAGACTGACAAGGGGGTTTTTGAGGGGTTTGACCATTTACAGACGACGAAGCAAAATAGTTTGACTAAGAGAGTTTGTAAATTTGGGATGGAAAGAAGGGGGTAGGGGTCATTTAGGAAGGGTTGAAAGAAGAGTTGGTTTTTAGGCTAGGGGCTTGAACATTCACCAGGCTTGTGTGTGTGTGTTAGATCGGAGGGGAAAAGAGCGGTGTTTTTAACTAGGTGCTGTTAGGGGAACATAACCTCTTGGGGCTAAAAAAGACTGTTGAAAAATTTTTTTATTGTGGGAACTTTCGACTTGACAGAGCTCCCGAAGAGCGAAACTTGCCACTATAAATATCACATTAGTTGCACATTTTTTTCCCCAACACCTCCTGGTGTGTTTACTCACCTAATTGTATCACCCAATTGTGGTTTCAGGGTCGAGACTCAGCTCCTGGCCCCGCCCTTCGCTTCCGCTACTGGGGCTTTGCTCTCCCTGCTCCATGAGCTTTATCATACCTGTCTTAAAACTATGTATGGTTCCTGCCTCCACTATATCTTTCTCAGACTTTCCACTTTCCCGACTCTCTGTGGCTGAAGAAATGCTTCCTAACATCCCTTTGACTCATCTGAGTCTTCAGCTTCCAGTTGTGTCCCCTTGTTTCTGTGTTCCCTCTCTGGAACATCCTGTCCCTGTCTACCTTGTCGATTCCCGCAGTATTTTGTATGTCGTTATCATGTCTCCTCTGACCCTTCTTTCCTCCAGTGTTGTTAGTCCTATTTCCTCAACCTTTCTTCATAGGACAGACCCTGAGTTGTGGAACTACCTTGTCGCAAACCTTTGCACTTTCTCTAGTTTCTTTACGTGCTTGACCAGGTGTGGGTTCCAGACTGGTGCTGCATATTCTAGTATGGGCCTGACGTACACGGTGTACAGTGTCTTGAACGATTCCTTGTTAGGTAACGGAACGCTAATCTTAGGTTTGCCAGTCGCCCATATGCTGCCGCAGTTATCTGGTTGATGTGTGCCTCCGGAGACGTACTTGGCGTTATACTCACCCAAGGTCTTTCTCCTTTGCCGAGGTTTGTAGCCTTGTCCACCTAGCCTGTACTCTGTCAGCGGTCTTCTTTGTCCTTCTCGATCTTCATGACTTTGCATTTGGTGGATTGAATTCGAGAAGCCAGTTGCTAGACCAGATGTCAAGCTTGTCCAGGTCTGTTTGAAGTCCTGCTTGGTCCTCTTCCGATGTGATTCTCCTCATTAATTTCACATCATCTGCGAACAGAGACACTTCTGAGTCTATCCCATCCGTCATGTCGTTTACATATACCAAGAATAACACTGGTCCTAGGACTGACCCCTGCGGTACGCCGCTCGTCACAGGCGCCCACTGTGATACCTCATCACGCACCATGACCCGTTGTTGCCTCCCTGTGAGGTATTCCCTGATCCATTCCAGTGCCCTTCCTGTTATACATGCTTGTTCTTCCAACTTCTTTACTAATCTCATGTGAGGAACTGTGTCGAAGGCCTTCCTGCAGTCCAGGAAAATGCAATCAACCCACCCTTCTCTCTCTTGCCTTACCTCTGTTACTTTATCATAGAACTCTAGGAGGTTTGTTACACAGGATTTGCCTTCCCGGAATCCGTGCTGTCTGGTGTTTATTATCCTGTTCAGCTCGAGGTGCTCCACCATTCTTTTCCTGATGATTTTCTCCAGGACTTTGCACACTATACATGTAAGTGACACCGGTCTATAGTTTAGTGCCTCTTTTCTGTCTCCTTTTTTAAAGATGGGACTACATTGGCCTTCTTCTATACCTCAGGTATCTGCCCATTTTCAAGGGATGTGTTGAATATTATGGTAAGTGGCACACTCAGTACCTCAGCTCCTTCCCGAAGAACCCACGGGAGATATTGTCCGGACCCATCGCCTTTGAGGTATCAAGGTCACTGAGTAACTGCTTCACCTCCTCCTCAGTTGTGTGTATGCCCTCTAGCACTTGATACATCCCTTGTGGTGACGCACCCATCCTGTCTACCCAGCTGCCTTCCTTCCTCCACTGTGAATACTTCCTTAAACCTCAAGTTGAGCTCCTCACATACCTCTTGATCATTCTTGTGAGTTCCCCATCTTCTCTCTCAGCCTTATCACCTGGTCTTTAACTGTTGTCTTCCTCTGATGTGACTGTACATGAGCTTCGGGTCGGACTTAACTTTCGATGCTATGTCGTTTTCGTACTGTTTCTGGGCCTCCCTCCGTACCTGTGCATACTCGTTTCTAGCTCTTCTACTATCTCTTTGTTTACTTGGGTTCTTTGCCTTCTGTATCTTTTCCATTCTCTGACACTCTGAGTCTTTGCCTCCCTGCACCTTTGGGTAAACCAGGGGCTCTTTCTGGCCTTCCCGTTTAATCTTTTTCCTCTGGGTATAAACCGTTCCTCTGCCTCCTTGCACTTTGCCCCTACGTAATCCATCATTTCATTTATTGTCTGTCCTTCCATTTCCCTTTCCCACTGAACCTCCTGCAGGAAATTCCTCATGCCGTGTAGTTTCCTCTTTAAAATCTGGTTTGTCTCTTTCGGTACCGTTTTCCTCTCCACCTGTAGCTCTACAATGTACTCAAAGCTCAGCACCATATGGTCACTGGCTCCGAGGGGCTCTCGTGTGTTATGTCTTCAATATCTGAGCTGTTCAGTGTGAATACAAGGTCCAGTCTTGCTGGTTCATCTTCTCCTCTCACTCTGGTCGTGTCCCTGACATGTTGGTGCATCAGGTTTTCCAGTACCGCTCCATCATCTTGGCTCTCCAAGTTTCTGGACCCCCGTGGTTCTTGGTTCTCCCAGTCGATCTCCCTGTGATTGAAATCGCCCATGACCAGTAGCTTCGCTCTGCTCATGTGCGCTTTTCTTGCCACCTCCGCCAGAGTGTCCACCATCGCTCTGTTGTTCTCATCATATTCCTCACCTGGTCCTGCAGTTCTGTGGTGGGTTATACATCACTGCAATGATTATCTTGTGTCTCCCAGACTGGATGGTACCTACTATGTGTTGTTGTGTGTGTGTGTGTACTCACCTATTTGTACTCACCTATTTGTGGTTGCAGGGGTCGAGTCATAGCTCCTGGCCCCGCCTCTTCACTGATTGCTACTAGGTCCTCTCTCTCCCTGCTCCATGAGCTTTATCAAACCTAGTCTTAAAACTATGTATGGTTCCTGCCTCCACTATGTCGCTTTCCAAGCTATTCCACTTCCTGACAACTCTATGACTGAAGAAATACTTCCTAACATCCCTTTGACTCATAGGAGTCTTCAACTTCCAATTGTGACCCTTGTTTCTGTGTCCCTCTCTGGAACATCTTGTCTCTGTCCACCTTATCTATTCCTCGCAGTATTTTATATGTCGTTATCATGTCTCCCTAACCCTCCTGTCCTCTAGTGTCGTCAGGCCGATTTCCCTTAACCTTTCTTCGTAGGACAATCCCTTAGCTCTGGGACTAGTCTTGTTGCAAACCTTTGCACTTTCTCTAATTTCTTGACGTGCTTGACCAGGTGTGGGTTCCAAACTGGTGCTGCATACTCCAGTATGGGCCTGACGTATATGGTATACAGAGTCTTGAATGATTCCTTGGTGAGGTATTGGAACGCTATTCTTAGGTTTGCCAGCCGCCCGTATGCTGCAGCAGTTATCTGATTGATGTGTGCCTCAGGAGATGTGCTCGGTATTATACTCACCCCAAGATCTTTTCTTTGAGTGAGGTTTGCAGTCTTTGGCCACCTAGACTATACTCTGTCTGCGGTCTTCTTTGCCCTTCCCCGATATTCATGACTTTACATTTGGCAGGGTTAAATTCAAGGAGCCAGTTACTGGACCAGGCTTGCAGCCTGTCCAGGTCTCTTTGTATTCCTGCCTGATCCTCGACTGATTTGATTCTTCTCATTAACTTCACATCATCTGCAAACAGGGACACTTCTGAGTCTATCCCTTCCGTTATGTCATTCACATATACCAAAAACAGTACAGGTCCTAGGACTGACCCTTGTGGAACTCCACTCGTCACAGGTGCCCACTCTGACATCTCGTCACGTACCATGACTCGTTGTTGCCTCCCTGTCAGATATTCTCTGATCCATTGCAGTGCGTTTCCTGTTACGTGTGCCTGATCCTCTAGCTTTTGTGTGTGTGTGTGTGTGTGTGTGTGTGTGTGTGTGTGTGTGTGTGTGTGTGTGTGTGATCCAGAAAGGTAGGGTAGTTCAAGAGTCATGGTATGTCACAAGTCTGTCGAACTGTCTGTCGCTGAGCATTTCCCAGATATTTAGAAGTGTTTCACCAGTCCTGAGGTGAAGTGACTCACTGGTGACAGTCCTGAGGTGAAGTGACTCACTGGTGACAGTCCTGAGGTGAAGTGACTCACTGGTGACGGTCCTGAGGTGAAGTGACTCACTGGTGACAGTCCTGAGGTGAAGTGACTCACTGGTGACAGTCCTGAGGTGAAGTGACTCACTGGTGACAGTCCTGAGGTGAAGTGACTCACTGGTGATAGTCCTGAGGTGAAGTGACTCACTGGTGACAGTCCTGAGGTGACTTGACTCACTGGTGACAGTCCTGAGGTGAAGTGACTCACTGATGACAGTCCTGAGGTGAAGTGACTCACTGGTGACAGTCCTGAGGTGAAGTGACTCTGATGACAGTCCTGAGGTGAAGTGACTCACTGGTGACAGTCCTGAGGTGAAGTGACTCACTGGTGACAGTCCTGAGGTGAAGTGACTCACTGATGACAGTCATGAGGTGAAGTGACTCACTGGTGACAGTCCTGAGGTGAAGTGACTCACTGGTGACAGTTCTGAGGTGAAGTGACTCACTGGTGACAGTTCTGAGGTGAAGTGACTCACTGGTGACGGTCCTGAGGTGAAGTGACTCACTGGTGACAGTCCTGAGGTGAATTGACTCACTGGTGACAGTCCTGAGGTGACTTGACTCACTGGTGACAGTCCTGAGGTGAAGTGACTCACTGATGACAGTCCTGAGGTGAAGTGACTCACTGGTGACAGTCCTGAGGTGAAGTGACTCTGATGACAGTCCTGAGGTGAAGTGACTCACTGGTGACAGTCCTGAGGTGAAGTGACTCACTGGTGACAGTCCTGAGGTGAAGTGACTCACTGATGACAGTCATGAGGTGAAGTGACTCACTGGTGACAGTCCTGAGGTGAAGTGACTCACTGGTGACAGTTCTGAGGTGAAGTGACTCACTGGTGACAGTTCTGAGGTGAAGTGACTCACTGGTGACGGTCCTGAGGTGAAGTGACTCACTGGTGACAGTCCTGAGGTGAAGTGACTCACTGGTGACAGTCCTGAGGTGAAGTGACTCACTGGTGACAGTCCTGAGGTGAAGTGACTCACTGGTGACAGTCCTGAGGTGAAGTGACTCACTGGTGACAGTCCTGAGGTGAAGTGACTCACTGGTGACAGTCCTGAGGTGAAGTGACTCACTGGTGACAGTTCTGAGGTGAAGTGACTCACTGGTGACTTTCCTGAGGTGAAGTGACTCACTGGTGACAGTCCTGAGGTGAAGTGACTCACTGGTGACAGTTCTGAGGTGAAGTGACTCACTGGTGACAGTCCTGAGGTGAAGTGACTCACTGGTGACAGTCCTGAGGTGAAGTGACTCACTGGTGACAGTTCTGAGGTGAAGTGACTCACTGGTGACAGTCCTGAGGTGAAGTGACTCACTGGTGACAGTTCTGAGGTGAAGTGACTCACTGGTGACAGTTCTGAGGTGAAGTGACTCACTGGTGACAGTTCTGAGGTGAAGTGACTCACTGGTGACAGTTCTGAGGTGAAGTGACTCACTGGTGACAGTTCTGAGGTGAAGTGACTCACTGGTGACAGTTCTGAGGTGAAGTGACTCACTGGTGACAGTCCTGAGGTGAAGTGACTCACTGGTGACAGTTCTGAGGTGAAGTGACTCACTGGTGACAGTTCTGAGGTGAAGTGACTCACTGGTGACAGTCCTGAGGTGAAGTGACTCACTGGTGACAGTTCTGAGGTGAAGTGACTCACTGGTGACAGTTCTGAGGTGAAGTGACTCACTGGTGACAGTTCTGAGGTGAAGTGACTCACTGGTGACAGTTCTGAGGTGAAGTGACTCACTGGTGACAGTTCTGAGGTGAAGTGACTCACTGGTGACAGTTCTGAGGTGAAGTGACTCACTGGTGACAGTTCTGAGGTGAAGTGACTCACTGGTGACAGTTCTGAGGTGAAGTGACTCACTGGTGACAGTTCTGAGGTGAAGTGACTCACTGGTGACAGTCCTGAGGTGAAGTGACTCACTGGTGACAGTTCTGAGGTGAAGTGACTCACTGGTGACAGTCCTGAGGTGAAGTGACTCACTGGTGACAGTTCTGAGGTGAAGTGACTCACTGGTGACAGTTCTGAGGTGAAGTGACTCACTGGTGACAGTCCTGAGGTGAAGTGACTCACTGGTGACAGTTCTGAGGTGAAGTGACTCACTGGTGACAGTTCTGAGGTGAAGTGACTCACTGGTGACAGTTCTGAGGTGAAGTGACTCACTGGTGACAGTCCTGAGGTGAAGTGACTCACTGGTGACAGTTCTGAGGTGAAGTGACTCACTGGTGACAGTCCTGAGGTGAAGTGACTCACTGGTGACAGTTCTGAGGTGAAGTGACTCACTGGTGACAAAGTCCTCAGGCTCACCTTCAGTACTCGACACAACGTCACATTCTGGGTTCACCGTAGCTTGAGAGCGTTAGTTTTGGCAACGAGTGGTGTGTTTGTGATGAGGGTCCTAATGAGTGCAGTATATAGGTGAAGTTTTGTGGAAGTATGTACACTTTTGAGTTTGTATAGGCGAGTGAGAGCAGCACTCAGTGGTGATGTGTGTGTGTGTGTGCACTCGTAGCTTGCAGTCAAGGCTAACTCCAAATACGGTGGTGAAGTGCGTGGTATAGGTGTTCGTGAAACAGTGGTTCTGAATTCGACAGGGGCAAGGAGACCTCGTATATGGTAGAAATATGTAATTTTAGACTTGGCGTTTTTCGTGATGCGCTGCGTGAGTTCCCATGCGCTGATCCTTCTAACGTCGCGTTGTGTCCTGAGTGCAATGAATCTGGTGTTTTCCTGAAGTGTGAGTTGTGTAGTGTCGTCTACACATGCGAGGGTGATAGCGTTTGGATGTATTGGTTCTGGTATATCGTATGTGTAAAATATAGAGTGGAGAGAGTACACAGTTCTACGGGACTCCAGCGTGAAAGGTGAAGTTGGACTAATATTGGTAGAATTATCGACAATATGCTAGGTAAAAGGACACATGTGCAAGTAACCTGACATTTTTATTGTGGCGACGTTTCGCTCTCCATGAAATGTTGCCGCATCGTACGGCCATCAAGGAAGTTACAGAGCCCTTTAGTCATGCTAGTAGGAAGGTCAAATGAATTACAAAGCTTGTACTTTAGCCATCGTGCCAGACCGTGTTGAAAGTCTTCTCCACGTCCTTGGCAACGAGGGCAGTAGCACAATCTTGGGCCTTTTTGATTTGTATAAAGTTGAGAACGATGTTTAGAATGTCTCGTGTAGAACGTTCTCGGAAACCAGTGTCGGGCGGTCAGTAGGTAATTTAATTCAAGATAAGTACATAGTGCTAAGTTAACAAGTCTCAAAAGTCTTCCCTGGGATTTCTAGCAGGCTTATAGGCCTGTGGGTTCTTCGGGTTGGTCAAGTCTTTATTTGGCTGTGGGAGGGAACTTTAGTTTAGTTTGATATCTTTATTATGCACCCCATACCCATCCTGTGGGCGGTAGTCAAAAGATTACAGAGGTACATAATGGGTCCAGGGACTGGACCCCAAAGTTTTGAGAAGCTGTAGCAGACTTTAGGAGAGTGGGGAAGTAACCAGAAGCAAGAGGCGTTGAATACGCTAGTGAGAGCAATAAAAATAGTATGGAAGGTGTCTTAAGTAAAGAGTGAGATAGACCAGATTCACCTGGTTAGTTACCATTTTGTCCTAGGCACATGTCGATTAGACACTAGGCCTGTTGTATGTATGTGTGTGTGTGTGTGTGTGTAACGAAACACTTTGAAATGTTTCGGCCCGCCGGAATTGAACCCGGGCCCTCCGTGCGTAAAGCAAGAGCGCTAGCCACCATGCCATCGGGGCGTGTTTTACTGAGAAGGGACTTGACGTCACGTTGTGTGAAAGGTTTGTTAATGTTTGGAGGAGAATGTCCAGGGTAATGACAGGGTCGTGTGTGGAGATATGGCTGTGGTCCGTGATCCAGTGTTCTATGTATGGTGTATGCTGTAGTGTGGCTGGGTCTGGTGGATATAGGAGAAATAAAGTTTCCCAGATGTCCTTGAAAATGCGTACAGCCTCTGCTGGGTCAAAAGATGTGTCTACCATGAATATGTTGGAATTACATTGTGTCTGCGGTTCCCATGACTTTTCGGACGATAACCTGTATCACTTTTGGTTCTCCTCGAGGCTGTGGATGATATGTATCCGAGGGATACAGGTGTGTCATCGTATTTGACAGTCTGTGGAACCTTGGTAATTGATACCGACAAATTGGTTTATAACCACACGTCAGCAAACACTCGGACATTTATTAGAAAACGTTTCGGTCCTGGGACCTTGATGAAGGTCCCAGGACCGAAACAATAGTAGTCTGCGTTGGTTGGAGGGAAAGTGGTGACGGTAGCAGAGACACTTAGTCCTTTCTGACAGGCGGAAGGAATATCGTACCTCGTAGTGTCTCTTGGGTACTGATTTTTCAGCAGTTTGGGTGATGAGTATTGTATGGCGTTTATGTGTCTATATTTGTAATGGAGTTGATGTGGTAGTTGTGTGTGAGGTCAGTGTGATCGAGGTGTTGTGTGAAGGTTGTAAATAAATGGTTAACAAAACCGATAGGTTAACAAATGAGACACTTGTGTAATAAATATTTGGGTATCTTTATACTGGGAACGTTTCGCCAGTCAGTTGCTTCTTCAGTCCAGTACAGAGGAAGGTAGAGGTTGAGGTAATCAGTCCCCCAGCCTGGAGTCGATGTTTTCAGCCCATCAGTCTTGATTGAAATTGAAATGTTTATTTCTTTGTAAAGCTTACAATGTGTGGTTTACATGTTATAAAATATTAATTACAAAGAAGACCACTAACATGCCTAGGCATTTCGGGCAGACTAATACTAATTCTTACTCTAAACCATACCACGGTGGGGTTCGAACCCCACCCGTGGTATGTTTGTTTGCAATCGTGTCATTACGATTTCGTGTCTTACTCTATATTGACACAGGTTATGGAGCATACTGATATTTAAGTTAGGCAACTGCAGTGATTAATTAGACTTACAATACTGAGGTAGTACAAATTATAATCATAATTATAATCAAAAGAAGCGCTAAGCCACAGGGTCATGAGGTAGTACAAAACATATAAGAATACAACAATTTGTAAATTTAATAATGAGTTTTGTCTTGTCATGATTCAGGCTGAGGACTAATAACCTCAAACTAAGAGGTATGAAATGTTGGAGGTGACTTCTGGCTATGTTGCTAATGACTCAGGCTTTCTCTAGTTCTTAGATAATTGAATGCAAAATACATTAATAATATATTTGAAACACAGGTAATATAATGGCTTTTGTAATTGGATGTAATTGTCATTTGAGTGAATCGCTTATGACTGAGTAAATATTACAATATATTAATTATTTACAGCATTATTGAAGGTTAAGAGGAGATTATATATGGTGATGAAAGTTTTATATTACAGGCTTGTGTTAAGTTTGACAGGCAGTAACCTGGTGTTAGCCATGGTGGTTCTTCCTGGCATAGTGGTGTGTCTGATGGTGGGTCCTGCCACCCACCCTCCTGCCACCCACACTCCTGCCACCCACACTCCTGCCACCCACCCTCCATCACACTCCAACAACCACATACATAATGGCTCCACCTCTCCACCACCACACAATATATCTAGCCACCACCTACAAGACACCAGCCACCAATTAAGCCAAAATAACAATCATAAAAAGCAAAATTATACAGAGGGAAAGACAAAGGATATTAGTTCTGGACTAAAAGTAGAGAGAGATAAAGGGCAAGGTGAGCAGGAGACTGTCAGCAGGTGGCAGGAGGTGGAGTCACTAGCAGGGCAGCTGCTGGGGCATGAGTGGGCAGCATCAGATGTCTTGTGTCAGGGGGCAGCTTTCTTCACTAATTTGGTGACCTCTGCCTCAGCCATCACTGTGGCTGTCATTGCTTTAGACAGGTGAGCAAGTTTCTGTACTAAATTTTAAGTATTCGAGGGGAAGGTAAGGGGGGGGTGTTGATGGTTATAAAGATTTCTTGATCCAAGGAATTAGAGCTGCCCTCCCCTTCCTTGGATCAAATCTGATTACGTCCTATTCCCTAGACATTGTATGACCCCTACATACTCAGCTCTTCCCCTGGGATATTATTATAATAATAATTTTGATTTGCAGTTAAATATAAGTTTTATATATTAATGGTTTACAAAAGCTACAAGTTGATAATTAAGACATGTTTATTGCTTAGGTATCTTCATGATGGAGAAGTTTTACCATCCAAGGGCTTTTATCAGTCTAATGTAGAGAATAATACTGTGAGATGATCAGTCCCTCATCATGGAATAATAATTATAATCTTAATTTCTGCATGTTACAGCATATACAGACCATAGCTGACATCAGTGACATAGAAAGCCCCCCCCCCTGGTTATGTAGTAGTTTGAGGTGATAATAAGTCAATCTATTTCCACATGATACATGGATTGTATAAAAGTGAGAGACATTATAATCATCTCTCACATGGAAAGCCCCTTAGTTAGACACCATTTCAGGTAAGTTTAAACCTAACTTACACCAAGAAGGCCTTTATTATTTTACATAGTTGTATATGAGAGTGATTTTCACAATACAACAGATGAGTCCCTCATCCTTGATGAACCTGAGACAATGAAAGATGTGAAGTGGAACAGTAGTTTGAGGTGATCACTACTACCTATACTTCATGTTTTCCCTTTTTATCTGCACTATTATTCTCTGTATTGGATTAATAAAGCCACTCGTTGATGAGATGTCTCTACAGTACATATCTAAGTGTTGCACATGTCTTATTCACCTTAAATATCAGCTATTATGTCAATGCTCCAACATTAAGGAGGGGGGGGGTTGTGTAATGGAGACTATATTTTGGGCCTGATGGGGGACACCTTAGTAGGCAACCCAGACTAACCTAGAAAAGGAGTACTAATTTTAGATTAGGTTGGGTTATATTACATTAGAATTTTTACATAAAAAGTCTTAAACTGATCAAATGGTAAAAAAAAGTTTTGTCTAGTACATTGATAGTTACAAATCATATATTTATATTTATATTTAATTTAAGACAGTGATGGAGTGAATGATGATGAAAGTTTTTCTTTTTCGGGCCACCCTGCCTTGGTGGGAATCGGCCGATGTGTTAATAAAAAAAAATTATTTAATTCAATTTATTTTTTACTTTTAATTATAAAATATTTTGCATAGCACAGTGATTATTAAAAGTCTGTATTGGCCAAATTTTACTGTATATTGTAGTACAGTAGTGTAGGTGAAATACAATAAGATTACTATGCATATAGTATGTAGATATGCTCTTGATAGTGTAAAAGTATGAAACCTAAAACTGCAATAGATTATACAGCACCTAGTGTGTCTAAAATGCTTCTCATACAAGGAGCTTTTCCTAGAATGGAAATATTGTATTACCATAACTATCTATCCAATTCACTGTATTATTCATGTATATTTTAATGAAATAATTTTAAGTTTTGAGTTCTTTGCACAGTACAGTATTCACTTCTTCAGGATCACTAACTATGTTGTTTTAACATGAATACTATAATGTTATTACAGATACCTAGCAATTGTTCGTCCTATGGTTTATGGGTTGATGGTGACTGGGAACCGCTGCTTGCTGATGTTAGCCTGGTGTTGGGTTCAAGCTCTTCTTACTGCTCTACTACCATTGCTGGATGGGCCAGGTATGTACATTTCTTGTCCCTACAACTAAAATCTCTTCTTAGGTGTTAGGGCAATTAAATGAACTGTTTCAACTACGTATCTACATAAGTAAATACAGTAATAAGTTTAGACTTTGGGTACTTAAATTACAACTTTGTTTTCAGAATTATCTTGAGGGCATGCCTGTTATTCCTGTTAGTTTAATATCTTCATTATGACCCCATACCCATATTTCAGTGTTACCTCTACTACGAGCAGCTCCCAACTCGAACAATTATGTAAGTGTATTTTTGTAGGTGCTTTTGTAAGTGTATTTTTGGGGTCTGAAATGGATTAATCTAATTTTCATTATTTCTTATGGAAAAAAAATTTCCCTTTGGTATTGGCACTTGAATAGCTGTCTGGAACGAATTTTGCTCGTAAGTAGAGGTACCACTGTATTATAAATTCAAATTTTTTTTTTTTTACTGTTAACCATAATTTTGTGTTTTTATACTTTTTATCTTGTGATTGCTACCTTTTGCTTTACCCATAAGCCATAACTAGCTCCACAGCTATGCAAGTTTTCATAGCATTAAGTAGTTTGTGTCTGGGTTTAAGCATTGACCAAACTGCTGTGCATATTATAAACTTGCCATAGAATTGTAATGCTTGTGTATAATTTTTAGGAAATAAAGCAGTAGCATCAATTCTCAACAGTCATCATCAATCATCCATTGTCAGTCATTTATCATCGTTCATTCATCATCAATTGTTTATCACACAAATATCTAGAGAATAGCTTAAAGAATACTTTAATATCTAGGAATTAAGTAGTAGTGTAAATATAAGTTATGTACAGGAGGAGAGAGTGGTTGAAGAAGTGGAATGAGGATGTGATACCTGGAGTATACCTGGAGAGGGTTTCGGGGATCAATGCCCCCGCGGCCCAGTCTGTGATGGAGGCAAATTCAGTATACACAGTTTTAAAATTAGTTATAATAAGGTTCAGAAGCATTAACAATGGTCACAGTAGTGTAGGGGCAGGATCATGAGCTGAAATGCAAAGTTAGTACAAATTGGTAAGTGCCTCTCTTGTGTACATATATATACCTTTATGTATAGTTAAGAATGGGTGTAGCTAGCATATGGAATTTTTTTATATATTTCTTTAACCATATACACTGTAATCAATATTACAGTAGTTGAAAGTATATTTTTCTTTTAATAATTTTCTTCAGGCTAAAAGTCTGTGTGATTCTATACAGTTTACTATGGCAGTGAATCTCATTGTAATTTGTATAGCACATTAATACTGATTGAAACATTAAATTATTCACCGAAGTTCTTTCCACTAGCTAGTGTATTAATGGCCCGGTGGTCTGGTGGCTAGAGCTCTCGCTTCACACACGGAGGGCCCGGGTTCGATTCCCGGCGGGTGGAAACATTTCAACGTGTTTCCTTACACCTGTTGTCATGTTCACCTAGCAGCAAATAGGTACCTGGGTTGTTAGTCGACTGGTGTGGGTCGCATCCTGGGACAATATTAAGGACCCCAATAAAAATAAGACAGACAGTCCTCGATGACACACTGGCTTTCTTGGCTTATCCTGGGTGGCTAACCCTCCGGGGTTAAAAATCCGAAGAAATCTTATCTTATCTTTTTCATGAATAGTGCTAATTATACCTAGAATTAAATGTTGCCTTGATACTGAGAATTCTTGACATTATCATCATCACAGCACAACAAGTAATGTAGAAGTGTAGCTAAACATAGACATCTTGACAAAGGCAGCATGCATGTTCAAATGGGAATCCTCATTATCATAAACTTATATATGTACTATACAGTTAAGTCTGAGTTTCCTCATAATTCATATCAAAGTTGCAATAAGACATTTTTCCTCTTATTTTATTTTTGCAGGTATAAGAGCCATGGAGCAGATGAAGTGTGTGGCATAGCTTGGTCAGATTCCCCATCATACACTGCTGCTTGGGTCATCAGTGTCTTCCTCGTTCCTGTTATTATAATGCTTATCTGTTACTACTTCATTCTCCAGGTTATTATCATCATTGTTCCTATAATTAAGTTTGATACTATGAGCTAATATTGTTCTTAATACATTAAATACATTAATAAATTTAATGCAGTAGATTGTTAATTACTGTATCAGAGTGTCAGGGTGAGACCATGTCATTTTATTAAAAAAATAGCAAATGTGCTACTTATACATACATGTATTATGAAAATAAGCCAGTTTATCGAGCAGTATATAACTTTGGGTAAAAATGGGCTGAAATAAGTTTTGGTGTTTTTAACTGACCTGGACTTGATCCTTAATAGTACAAGTTTAAAAATATCTTTGTAGTGCTAGTTTTAGGAAAATTTATTATAGTAAAATACTTAATTTGTTTTTATACAGTACAATGACTAAATACTGTTTCCTAGAATAATTGAAAGTTTTGTGCTAATATGTATAACCACCACAGTGAGCTCCATCAATAATAATAATGCAAAATTAAAATTTTGAGGTTTTTAATTTAGGTACAATTTCTTTTTTTTTTTTTGTTTATAGTATTATACTGTATAATGAAATTTTCTGCCACCATTCTGTTACAGGTTGCACGCAATAAATGCAGACAGATTCATGTAGAAAACTATTGGGGTCCATCTCCTCTCCTATCACTCCAGAGCCCTCTTCTGTCTGTCTGGATGACACTTGTCACCCAAGTGCTTTGGAGCCTCCGCTGGAAAATGGATCAAATATTCCACTACAGGGTAGATTAAGTCTTCTTCTGGAGAATAGGTTAAGCGTTCCTTTACAAAATGGATCAGGTCTATCTCTAGAACACAAATCCAGCCACCCTTTGATAAATGGTACAAGACATCTGCAGATTCCAAACTCTGGTGTGTCTGAGGGGCTGGGTGCTCTTACTAGTCAAGACATACCTTGTCGTAGTCGCAGTGTCACTCTCATGAACAGGGTAAGTGTATTACTCCTTAATGTTTGCTATATTTTTTGTGTGGTTGTTTCCAGTTGTTTGATTAATTTTGTTTGTGGTGCAAATTGAGGCCGAAAGTGCCATGTATTACAGATCAGTGAAGCTGGTACGGCGTCGTTTGCACCCAAAGGAAACTGGCAGATTTCGGGAGGTCACTATCTTTCTGTCAGGTGAGCCAAGAGTGCAGCTGTAGAGTACAGTGCATAACACTGAAAGCATGACTATCTACAGAGGCTTTTTATATATAGCAAGTAATGGGATCAGTTTTTCTTGTAGACTGATATTTAAAAAAAAAAAAAGATAGTGAAAAATTAACAGAAACATGTGCCTACTTTTGTGCATTTGCACACATCCTTAGAGGAAGACATGTGTAAATGCGTGACTGCTCATTGGTGTTTAATTTTTTCCATGTGGTATTTTTTCATGTTCATAGTTGAGCATTTTATAGTTTTCTTCCCATTATAATACGTATGTTTTCTGTTAATATTTTTTCAATAATGCTTAACTACTCTTGGGCACTATGATAAGCACTTCCAGTTAACCATCTTTTTAATATATTGTATACCTTAGTTATTTCTTTATTTAGTGCCCTAATATGTAATTTTAATTCTTTAGCTTGTATTAGAAAGATCAACTCCTTGTATGTGGTGTAAATCACTAGCATAAAGTACTGTACCCTACTCCCTGTTATTCACCAACTTTGCATTCATAGATTCAGTGATCCATGAGTTTTGCTTTGCATCATGTTATCCATTATCTTCTGTAATCAACGTAAGAGTTGAACTTCATCTTGTAAGTCATTATACAAACTCGGGTCACAAAAGTTACATAAGTGTCAGAAAGTTATAGAGTAAGGTACCACTTACACAAGAAGTCTGTAAATATTTTTTGCACCTAAACTAACTATAAGAGGAGTATTGAGCTTTATTTTTTAAGTCCTGCAGATTATAAGAGGTGATTACATGGGGTACAGTACTGCATATTTAAGTAGTAAGACTTGGCTTTTAACTAGTAGTTCTGTATATGTACAGTATTACAGTACTTTTCTATTCAAGAAGTGTAATTCTTTGCATGTTTTGAACTGCATGACAAATAACTTGTATATACATTGCATTGCATCTCATTGATATATACATGGCACCTTAATAATCTGGTACAGTTTCTATAAATGATGGTGCTAATATTTTCTTTGTATTTGTGGCAGCAGCCACAGCTTGTTCGACCATGCTTGCGGCGGGCACAAAGTAGTATCTCCATGCGACCATCTACAGCAAGAAAAAAGTTGAGCCTGGGAGGCCGCAAACCTTCATGGAGCTGGGAAGCTTCGCCGGCCAAAGGATTTAGGTAAGTTTAAGCATTTTTTTCCTAGAATACACAGTGTTCTGAAGTAATTTCCCCTTTGTAGCTACAGCAGCAGAGCTGAGCTCATGCTGTCATTTTCATGGTTCAATTTATCAGGCAGTTTGTCAGTTTCCAACACTTACTATTATTTCTTAGATTTTGTTCCAGGTCTTATTTGTGAAGAAAACTTTAAAATACAGTATCCTTATTTTGCACTGTCTTTTATGTCAATTTACATTTCTGGCTTCTTTTTCTCCATGTTAATGGTGCTGGGAAATTTAGATTTTTGTATTGTAAGCTTTTATGATCTTGCATCTGGTTATCATCTCACTTGTTTCTGCTACCATGAGTCTTCAGGGCAGCTAAAATGAACACCATGCTATCACTGTGTATTTAAATTTTGACCAAACATACACTGTGAGCATCAATTGTTTTAGAATTTTCCCATGCATATATGGGAAGGGCAATTTGAAGGTTACATTTGCTGATCTTCTGGTAATAATGTTTAGGGCATAATGACATTAGTTTGTTCGACTATGTATTAGTAGCTAAAAGGCTGATGGGTAGACTTATGGATGTGCATGTTTATAGAGGGGCAGCAGACATATCAGATCATTTAGTTGTAGCTGCAGTGAGACTAAGAGGTAGATGGGGTACAAGGAGAATGGCAACAATGAGCAAGAGATACATGAAGTTTATAAATTAAAGGATGCGATATTTAGGGTAAGATTTAAGCAATTAATGGGAGGAAGATGGGATAGTAGAGTATAGGTGATGAGGAGGTTGGAGAGGTATGGGAAAGATTTAAGAATGCAGTGTTAGTGTTTAGCAGAGGTTTGTGGATATAGTGGATGCAGGAGGAAAGAGGAGCAGTTGGTTTAAAGGAGTAAACGGAGTGGTAAGGAAGAAAAGTTAGCATATGAGAGGGTTTTTACAAAACAGAAGTGATATAAGGAGGGTGGAGGGTATAGAGAGTAAAGAGAGGTTTAGAGTGTAAAAGGAAAACAAATGAGAGTTGAGAAAGTCTAGGGAATGAATGGATCTGACGGTTAAAAACAGAATAGGGCAGTTAGTAGATAAAGAGTTGGGGTATTGGAAAGATGGAGGGAATATTTTGAGCTGCTGTTAAATGTTGAAGAAAGGGAGGCAGTGATTTCATGCATTGGCCAGGGAGGTTTAACATCCTTTAGGAGTGAGGAAGAGCCAGATATGAGTGTGGTGGATGTGTGTGAGGCAGTAGGTAAAATGAAAGAGGGTAAAACAGCTGGGATTGATGGGATTTTGACAGAAATGTTAAAAGTAGGTGGGAAAATAGTTTTGGAATGGTTGGTACTTTTGTTCAATAAATGTATGGAAAAGGGGAAGGTACTTAGTAATTGACAGAGAGCATGCATAGTTCCTTTGTATAAAGGAAAGAGGGACAAAAAAAGTGTAAAAATTGTAGGGAAATAAGCATGTTGAGTATACCAGGTAAAGTGTATGGTAGAATTATTATTGAGAGAATTAAGGGTAAGACGGAGATCAAGATTGCTTGTTTAAAGTATATCTGTGTATAACTGTTAGGATCTTTAAAATTAATATACAAGGTTCCTCACCTTACAAACTCAGAGTTACAAGGATTTACACTTATGAATGGATCATAGTTACAAACACGTTTAAAACATGACCATCCTTCGTTATTAATTTATATAGGAAAATAATTTGTTATCAGCAACATGTTCATAAGTTGGAAAACCAAGAATGCAACTTGTTCACAAATTAAGGATCATATTATACTATATAATCAATTCACCTTTGTCTTGCATTATAATGAGATGGATGTGTGATAAATGTGACACTTGTGCAACATTTGGACATCTTTATTCCAGAATGTTGCACAAGTGTCTCATTTATCAACTTGTTGGTTTTGTAAAGCATTTATTCACATGTGTGTTTTCATGTTTGTACAGGACAGTTTGTGTGGTGGTTGGGACTCATGTATTCACTTGGGCTCCATACTCTGCCTTGGCTATAGCAGAGTCTATACTGGGTCAGGAATATTCCTCTCATATCCCTCACTGGGTCACGGTTAGTGTCACTTGATCAACCTCTTCAGTTAGCTGGTGTGAATGGTTGTGTTGGTACTATACAGATGCTCCTTGCTTAACACTGGTTTAACTTACGATATTTTGACTTTACAATGGTGTTATAGTGATGCACATTTGTACTGTACATACAGTGGACCCCCGGATTTCGTACTGCTCCCAACTCGAACTATTATGTAAGTGTATTTTTGTAAGTGCTTTTATAAGTATATTTTTGAAGGTCTAAACGGACTAATCTAATTTACATTATTCCTTATGGGAACAAATTCGTTCGATAACGGCACTTAAACAGCATTCTGGAACGAATTATGCCGATAACCGGGGGTCCACTGTATATTGATAGGATAAACTTGTATTCATTTATTTACTTTTCAATAATGGTATTTAGTTACAATAATTACTTGTTTATTTACTTATTCAGTGACAGTAGTTATTTATTTACTTACAGGAGGGCCTCGCTTATACAGCAGGTTAGGTTCTGGGCCTCGCTTATACAGCAGGTTAGGTTCTGGGCCTCGCTTATACAGCAGGTTAGGTTCCAGGCCCCACTTATACAGCAGGCTAGGTTCTGAGCTACTGTTGTAAAGTGAAACAGCCTTGTTTCACTTTCAAATGCATATAAAAGCCTGATAAAATGTTTACACTGTCATATATTAAGTGAGTAATAGAGCTAGGCATAAAACATGCATATACTACAGTACATACATTAGTTGCCTTAAAATATTTTCATCCTTAGCTTATAGTGAGTGGTGAATATATTTATTGTAGGAAGTCTGAATAGATAAAGAATGGGTATAATTAACCCTTTTGGGGTTTTGGTCATACTAGTATGGCTTACGCGCTGGGGTTATTGACGACTAGTACGCCTAAATTCTATCGCCCTCAAATCAAGCAGAAACAGGCTGTTAGGCCTAGATGTGATAGAATGGGTCTGTGCGGTCAGTGTGCGCAGTATAAAAAAATTCCTGCACCACACAGTGCATAATGAGGGAAAAAAACTGACCGTGTTTTTGGTTTAAAACAGCGACTTTGCAGTCTATTTTCGTATGGTATTTATGCTTGCATTCTCGTTTTCTTAGTCTCATTTTATAGAATAGATGATATATTACAGAAATAGAGATAATTTTGACTGGTTTCACGATGACAAGTACCTTGAAACTGAGCGCAAAGTAGCAAAAATGTTCGATTTTGGCCGATGTTCAAGAGTAAACAAATCACACCATGCGTCCAATACACATCAACTGGAGAGTCTAATATTCTTGCACAAGTGCGCTGATATTATTTATACTATTTTTACAATGATGCAGTTGTATACATAACAGTAAATCTTCTATTTTTTGTGAGAATAAAATTCAAAATGGAAAGCAAAAGTAATGTAAGAAGGGCCTGGAGATGTGACAAATGAACAGAGAAGATGTTATTTTAGTGCCAGGAATGTCTGATTTGTTTATTATGGACTCTGTTTTGAAATTGGCATCGTTTGAAATTTGTGTGAAATTGGCCAAATTGCCATTTTCTGACCACTATTTTGGGTAGTTGAAATTGGTAAATAGGCGTTTTCTTGTATTCAATCGATAGAAGAAATGGAGTTCTAGCGAAATAGCTATAATTTTAGTAGACTGAAACATTGGAATTTGCCGAAAATAGGGCTCAAAGTGGGCGAAATCGCCAATGCGTAAATGTCATGGATACCGCTAACTTCCGAAAGCATACGTTAGTTTTCGATCAAATTTCATAATTTTTGTGGTGTTATGATCGGAAAAAGATTCTCTTATCATTTCATAAGAAATTTTTTTTTTTTTTTTTTTAAATTCGTGGACCCTGAGAACGAGTTTCAGAGAGACCCTTGGACCCCAAAGGGTTAAAAACCACTATACATATTAGCGAAACACTGTTAAACAAAGCGCTGTAAAGCTGGGCCTGCCTGTATTTATCATATCATTTATATTTGACTTAAAATATTTTCAACTTATGATGGGGGGTAGGTATACTCCAGATTCATCAGAATGTTACCCCATTGCAAGTGTAGGATCACCTGTAATTGCAATGGTGGTTTTCTGTTATCACAGTTTTTAGCTGTACAGAAGTAAAACTGGAGTGGGTAGTAGACCCATGGAGACTGCTAGACAATTAGTAAAGAGGGTGGTTTTCCTGAGACATAATTCAATAACAATGTTAAGGAAAACTGTAGAAAAAAAAAAGTTGTGAAAGTACAGTGGACCCCTGGTTTTCGTTATTTTTTCCTTCCAGAATGCTGTTCAAGTGCCATTACCAAACGAATTTATTCCCATAAGGAATAATGTAAAGTAGACTAGTCCTTTTAGACCCCCAAAAATACACTTACAAAAGCATTTAAAAAAATACACTTACATAAAAGGGCGAGTTTGGAGCAGGACGAACACCGGGGGTCCACTGTATGTCATTTGCTATGACTACCCAGAAACACTATCTAAAATTACTAACACTTGCTCCCCATATTGACCTAGCAGTAAATAGATACTTGGATGTTAGCTGTTGTAGGTGGCATCCTGGGGAGGGTGTGACATGTGGCAAGTCTCCTTACATCTGCTGCTTGTGTTCACCTAGCATAGTAGTACATAGATACCTGGGTATTAATAAAACTAATGAGCGGTTTCCTTGAGGGTGGTAGTGTACCTTACATGGGGCAGGGCTTTGAAGTGAGTCGGGCAATATATGATCCATGAGGGTTTACGTGCTTGTTTTTTCATGCAGTAGAGTATAACAGTTTATGCTGAAAGAAAGATAACTGATAATGATAACATATTTCAATAACCCTCCTCCCTACCACTGTCTCATGAGCTCTAGTAACTTGCCAGTTGTTATTATGATTATTATTGTTGTTGTTCTATACCCTGTGTTGTTGTTAGCTTCAAACTTTATATAATATGAATTTTATGTGAGATATGTTATGTTAGTGATTTTGGGGGTTAAGAACTACATTAAAAAAATAGGTAAATAAAGGTATGTGCATATTGACTATAAGTGGAATTTTGTGAGATTTACTCTTTATCGTCATTGTTGTTCTCAAAATTACTGTATTTTACCAAGTTCTGTACTCTGCATCTTATCAAATCCCTCAGTGCTAAATGTTCATATATATTTTTCATATTTAATTTTTTTAACACACCGGCCGTATCCCACTGAGGCAGGGTGACTTAATTTAGTAATTTATACAGGAGAGGGTTACTAGCCCTCCGCTCTAGCATGTTAGTCGCCTCTACGACACATATGGCTCATGGAGGAAGAATACTTTTCCACTTTCCCATGGAGATTTAAAATACTATACACAATAATTTATGTTAAACCACAGTTAATTTATAAAACATTATTTAGGATTTGTCTATGATATAATACAGTACTACTGTTGTATATACTGTAGTATGTATATACTACATCCCTGTAATTGAGTTAAAGGATAACACCACAGTTACCTGCTTGGAAAAATATAAACTGCATGTGAACAGATTTTTGTATCTTGTGATTGTTTTCAAATACATACTGTGGTATGTGTAAGATTTGGTTCTTATGTTGCATTAAATAAAACTGAAAGAAACTAACATAATTCTCTCATTGACAGGTGACATCAACATTACTGCTCTTTACAGCCAGTATATTTTACCCCATTGTGTATGGGCTCTATAATCGAAGCATAAGGAAGGAGATAGTGGCATATGTGTGTCCAATTAGCAGTCGAGATAGACGGCGTGGAAGCTGCCACCGCCGCACCTCCACACTACACTCCAACACAGGTAAGTTACTGGAGGTAATATAACCCTGTAGTAGAAAGAAGGTGGGGTAGGGTCGTCCTAGGAAACGCTGGATGGAGGGGGTAAAGAAGGTTTTGTGCGTGAGGGGCTTAGACATCCAGCGAGTGTGAATGAAAGTGTTAGATAGGAGTGAGTGCAGGCAGATGGTTTTTATGCCTCCATTCACAACTATTTAACACACTTGTACACACACTTCCTGAATGTCCAAGTTATGAACTTGCAAAATTTGCAGATTATGTAATCTTCAAATTATTTATATCCATTTTGTCATAGCAGTGTAATAGGTTAACAGGTATTCGCTAACGGCCTCTCTCTCTCTTTCTCAACAGGAAGTGTCTTGGACTTCTCATCATTGCGCAGTCGTGAGAATGAGGAACAACAACAACAGGAAGCCCTGACATGTCCCAACCCTGGCCTCTTAACAGTACCTATAAGAACAATATCTGGTACTCTTGCTAACTCGACTGTACCTTCTCTCTCACCTCTACTCATCCTAGCAGATTATGACGACTTATCCAAGCAAAATTATGTCATCAGTGTCAGGAAGCCATCACAAGACTCTGGTAAATTAGTTTTTTATAACTTATTGTGAAACCTTCCTAACTGTGTTATTGATTTTTAAAGAAAATAGTTTTTTTTTTAAAGTTGCTGTTTGAAAAGGTTGATAGTGCTATATAATTTGGTGTGAGAGATAAGATTTCATTCATATTTTTGACCCAGAGGGTTAGCTACCCTGGATAACACCCAATAAAGTCTGTGTGCATCTTCAGGGACTGTCTTTTTCCACTGGGTTCCTTTAATTTCCTTCCCAGTGCGACCACAACAGTTGACTTAACACCCCAGTTATCTACTAACTACTAGTTGACCAGGAACAGCAGGTGTAAGAAAACATGTCCCTCACTTCATCTATGCCCGTGCATAATCTTGTCCTTAAGAAAATGATTCTGATAAAATAAGCTTTTGTTTTAATGGGTAAACTATAATTGTAAGTATGTTATGCATGTATTTAATAAATTACTTTTTTATAAGGTTTATAGACATGGAATTTGGAATTGTTAAGAAAACAGGATAAAAATAATACATATACCGGTAGTTTTTATTTATTGTATTGGTAAATGCATATTGAATTTAAGTGAATAATTCCATAATTTATTTTTGCATCACATTATTGCTGAAATGTATTAATTAACCTTTCCTATCTATAAGACTATTTGGGTAATATTCTGCTTATGAACTTGGCTATTACTTGGAAGGTGCCCCAAGGCAAAACCTCTATTTTTCATGATAGTTCTATTTAATTTTTTTGCCTCTTTGTTTGTAGGTAATATATGGTACGTATGTACTTGCTGAAGTTTAATTGTAGTTAAACTTCATCCAATTATTCATCTACTTAGCTTATGCCTTGTGACAATCTCTTAGTGTTCATATGATATATTTATATGAACCTATATGGGTCATTCAGTACTGCAGATATTATGTGGGGGTAATAATAAGTTTGGTGCAAGAGACTGTTTTCAGGTTCAGTTTAGCAAAGGTTCAGACCTTGGCTTACTCTTCCAGATTGCTGCTTGTTTGAACTTTCTCCAGTATTGGCTAAGCAGGCGGGCAACCAGTACGTCAGGTGTTTTTTAACCTGCCTGGTGTACCCCGTTTTGGGTAAAGCCCCTTATTTTTTATGCTTAAAACTGCCAGCTCATGTGTCCTCAGTTTATTTACTTAGAACCCACAGTTTGTTTACTTGTGTAATTTTTTGTCTTCATATTTCTTGTTGTCTATGAAACTGCATGTTCAGTCATCTTTATCTATCAATATAATTGTAACAAATGGCCAATTGTTGCATCCTTGAGCAAGATGATGTTTATAGTGTAGCATGCCTAGCTGCTGCTGCCTCTTGTGACTTATCTTTGCCAAGAACCCATGACAGTATTTTATATGAAATATTCAAAGGACTAAGGTGGTGGTGTTGAGGTGGTTTGGACATGTGAGAGGATGGAGGAAAAGTAAGATGACTAGGAGGGTGTATAAATCTTGGATGGAGGGAAGGAGGGGTAGGGGTCATCCTAGGAATGGTTGGAGGGAGGGGGTAAAGGAGGTTTTGAGTGCTAGGGTTTCAATGTCCAATAGGGTTGTGTGAGGGTGTTAGATAAGAGTGGAGTCGGGCTTTTTGTGATCTGATATGCTGTTAAAGTGTGAGCATGGTAACACTTATGATGAAGGGATTCAGGGAAACCAGTTACGTACCTGGAGTCCTGGAGGTGGGAACTACATTGCTTGTATTCTGGAGGTGGGGATGTTACAGTTTGGAGGGTCATCTGAAGTGTGATGTTGGCACCCTTCTGGCAAGACTGATTGAATGAATGATGGTGAAAGTGTTTTCTTCTTTGCTAGGACACCCTACTTCAGTTGGAAATGGCCAGTGTTAAAACAATTCTAACAAACTGGGGCCAGGACCTTATCGGTGTAGGGATATTTTCGGTTAAAATGAAAAAATCTTTAAATTAAAAAAAAAAATAATTAAAATAAATTTTGGTAACTATTTTGTGGCTCTGCCAATGGCCAGCTGTCAGTTCCCTCTTAGTTCCACACAGCCTCTTGTTTTTTTATTAATATTATGCTGTACAAGTATTATGGGTTCTCAGTAGTAATGCAGTCCCTTGTTCTAAATATATATTTACAATGTTCGTATATAAATCATCATATCTTAATGGAAATAATAATTTAGTCAGGTATCTGTAAGTGTTAAATTTAATTTGGGTTAAGTAATATAAAATGTAACCTTGTAGTACAGTATTATTTTACTGGAAAACTTGAAGTACAGTAGGACCCCGTATCTGCGGGGATACCTTCAAGGACCTACCTTGGATAGTAGGAAACACTATATACAAGTCCTATACATACCTATTATAAAGTTTAATTGATAAATTATGCACAATAAGTGGAGAATTATCACTTTTTTACTGATGGGAAGCACTTCATGGCTTCTCAGACTTTGAAGAACCAGCTTCTCTACTTTTGTGCTTTGGGGTCATTATTATGCAAAATTAAGAGGTATTTTTGGGCCACAGTAAAATGTGGATAACTGAAACTTTGGATACCGAATCAGTGGATACGGGGGTTCTACTGTACACTGCCTTCATACTGTAGATGGTAAACATACTGTATGTGAACCCCCCCATCACCAACGCCAGGATACCATGTGCTGGGACCTCTGTCACAGTCTGCTGCTGCAATGTTATATCATGGGGTAACAGTTTATTCAAGCCTGCCAGTCACAGCTCCAATGCAATGTTTAGAACCAGACACTTCAAATGAAACAAAAAATCCTCAGAAAGCCATACTCTGCATCTCTGACCAATATTTCATGAGTACTATTACATGAATTTCATTTGCATGTATATATAGTATAGTAGTATCTACACCATTGTACTGTATGAAGTACAGTACTTTGTGTTTTGGGCTTGCAGCTAATATATGCAGTTTACAGCGAAGTTCTGGATTTTGTGCTTGTTTGGTCGAGTGCTGAGCTTTGTTCGAGTAGGGAGCTGTTCTAGTACCGAGGTTCCACTGTATTTCAAAGTGAATTGGTTGTGTGTGTAGTGGGTTGAAGTAACATAGAAATAATATACGAGAAAAATGTTGCAGTGTCTGTATTGTATAGAAATTATTTCTTCTATACTTATTCTTTTTTAGTGTTTGAAGCATGGTTATTTTGAGAATGTTTTATATAGCACTCCACTATACTAATTAAACCTAGTGCATGATGTGCAACTGTTGCCTTGGTGCTGTTGATGTGCATATTGCTCAATCAGTCTGATAAGCAATGTTAAATTGGGCCAGTAAATAGATGGGTGATCAAATACACACAGCTTCACCCTTAGAGAAACATTGAGATATTTGCCCTATACCTGTAAAACAAATTAACCCTAGAGTCCTATTACTCATAAAAATTATGATGCAGCTTTATGAATACAGTGGACCCCCGAGTTTCAGTCACCTCAGAAATCGTACAATTATGTAAGTGTTATATTGTAAGTGCTTTTGTAAGTGTATTTTTGGTGGTCTGAAATGGACTAACCTACTTGACATTACGTATTCCTTAAGGAAGTAAATTCGTTCGGTAATGACACTTGAGCAGCCTTCTGGAATGAATTATGACCGAAACTCGGGGGTCCACTGTATAAGGTTTAATTCCATCAAGTGTATGGGAAGATTCTTTCGGGCAACTCATTAGTGGTTCTTCATGGTCTGCTGGAGCTCCCGGGCTTCTCATCATAAGAAATAATGTAAATCCAATTAATCCGTTCCAGACACCCAAAAATATTAAAAAAAAATATACATTTTATAGAGAATAACTATAGTTTTACATACAGAAAACAATGAGAAATAAATATAAATGACTAATGAAATGGATAAATGAACATTTAACATCACTTTTACCTTTATTGAAGACTCTTGTTGGCGTAAGGAAGACGATGAGGAGGGGAGAGGGAGTGTAGACAGCCTTGCTGTTGTCTGCATAGACAGCCATGCTCTCTGCCAGCTGAGTTCATATTTGCGCCATGCTAGTTCACATAGTTTCTGCCAGAGGGCAAGCCTGTAGGCATACCCACGTCAGTCTGCGACACCCTGCCTCTCCCTCACTTGGCGCCCAGACATCAGTCAGTCAACAGGCCTAACTCCTCTCTCCCTCGCAAGGCGCATGGCCCGCCAGGCCATGGCCACTAACACGCAGCCTGTGTACTCGCACCTATATTACAAATAAAGTAGAAGCCTCTGAAGCCTTATCATTGCATTCCCGCTACCAGGAGGAGGAGAGGTTATTGTTTGGAAGGGGAATCCTTCCATAAGGACTTCAGGTATCAAGGCTCTGTTTGGGGTTACTTCCTTCTTTGTCTTTTACTGGCACTAGGGACCAGCTTGAGTCACTGGACCCCTGTCGCACAAAAAATCTGTCCAGAGGGGTCTGTTTCTGGCATCTCTTTAAGATTTGCCTAAAATGGGACAAGGCATTGTCATTGAACATGTTGCAGACATGGCTTGCAACAGCTTTGTTAGGGACTAAACACATTTGCAAAGAATTTTTGAAAGTTTTTAGAGTGATAGCAATCTAGTGTAAACCTAGAGCAGTGTTCCCAACCTGAGAGGTGCTGCCTCTTAATGAAGTTTTTAAAATTTAGGGTCAGTATGGGAAGGTACCTAAAAAAAAAAAATTGTTGAAACTCTACTACAAATTCAAGTGATGAGACAAATTTCCAACACAGGTTAATGAAAAATTTAATGATAATTTTTATATTTTTTTTTTTTATTTTCCAGTTGTGTTTTACAGTATTGAATCCTTACATGTGTGCATGCACGTGCGCACACACTCATCGAACACACACACAAACACACACCTCGATCTGGACAGGCTGCAAGCCTGGTCCAGCAATTGGCTCCTGGAGTTCAACCCTACCAAGTGCAAAGTCATGAAGATTGGGGAAGGGCAAAGAAGACCGCAGACGGAGTACAGTCTAGGGGCCAGAGATTACAAACCTCAATCAAGGAAAAGGATCTTGGGGTGAGTATAATATCAGGCACATCTCTGACGCACACATCAACCAAATAACTGCTGCAGCATATGGGCGCCTAGCTAACCTAAGAACAGCATTCCGACATCTTAATAAAGAATCGTTCAGGACTCTGTACACTGTGTACGTTAGGCCCATACTGGAGTATGCAGCACCAGTTTGGAACCCACATCTAGCCAAGCACGTAAAGAAGCTAGAGAAAGTGCAAAGGTTTGCAACAAGACCAGTCCCGGAGCTAAGGGGTATGTCCTACGAGGAGAGGTGAAGGGAAATCGACCTGACGACACTGGAGGACGGGAGAGATAGGGAGACATGATAACGACATATAAGATACTGAGAGGAATAGACAAGGTGGACAGAGACAGAATGTTCCAGAGATGGGACACAGTTGGAAGTTGAAGACTCAAATGAATCGCAGGGATGTTAGGAAGTATTTCTTCAGAGTTGTCAGGAAGTGGAATAGTCTGGGAAGTGATGTAGTGGAGGCAGGATCCATACATAGCTTTAAGGAGAGGTATGATAAAGCTCATGGAGCAGGGAGCGTGACCCAGTAGCGGCCAGTGAAGATGCGGGGCCAGGAGCTATGACTCGACCCCTGCAACCACAACTAGGTGAGTACACCTGAACACACAAACACACACAAGAAGAAAGTGCAAGGTTTGCAACAAGACTAGTCCCAGAGCTAAGGGGTATGTCCTACGAGGAGAGGTTAAGGAAAATCGACCTGATGACACTGGAAGACAGGAGAGATAGGGGGTTATGATAATGACATAAAATACTGAGAGGAATTGACAAGGTGGACAGACAAGATGTTCCAGAGATGGGATACCACAACAAGGGTCACAGTTGCAAGTTGAAGACTCGGATGAACCACAGGGATGTTAGGAAGTATTTTTTTCAGTCAGAGTTGTCAGGAAGTGGAATAGTCTGGGAAGTGATGTAGTGGAGGCAGGATCCATACATAGCTTTAAGAAGAGGTATGATAAAGCTCATGGAGCAGGAAGAGTGACCTAGTAGAGGCCAGTGAAGAGGCAGGGCCAGGAGCTATGACTCGACCCCTGCAACTACAAATAAGTGAGCACACACAGTACATGTTTGTCAGTTGCACAAAGTTTTCCTAAAGGTAAGAAGAAATTCTGTGTTGGTTTAGCATTTTATATTTACCATTTTTGCATAGGTGTTGAAAAATTAGTAATACAGTACTTCCCAGAAGATTTTTGCATACTGGTACATTTAACATATTTCAAAAGTTGAAGACATTAAAGAAATTAGGAGTAGTGTATATTAGTGAGGAGGCATGAAAGGGAAAGATTCATTAAAAATATAATTAAAAATAAGTGTTTAAAAATTAGCTCAAGACAACTAAAGTGTGATTTCAATATAAACATATGTACAATTACTGAATCAGGATTTTTTTTTAAATTATATACTGTGTTTGATCCTAATGTATATTTGAGGAATGCCAGTTGATTATAATATTTAATTCCCAGGAGCAGTGATGGGCAGTAGTGATGACCCTGATTCTGACATGGAAACTCCTGCATGTCTCCCACAACATGTTCATTCCACACGTCGGGTGTCGGCTCCAAGCATTCTTGATACTGTGTGTGAGAATCCACATACCATTAAAGTGCCACTCGATGCCAGCAGTATGTCTTCAGCAACACACAAAAGAAAGTCACCAATAATTCCCTTTGCTTCTCAAATGCTTAATGCTAGTGCCAAAATCAGTTCATTAAGACGGTCACATAGTCTGGAGATGATGACTTCCTGTGATAATATTGTTGAAAAAGATACAACACTGAATAATAAAATAACTTCTAGCAGTTTGCATAAAAAACATTCCCTTTCTCCAGTAGTAAGAGAAACACATTTCAACACACCATCTGCCTGTGAACGAATTCAGAGACGGAAAAGCTCTGTGTCGGTGGTGAAAGTAGTGGCAATTCCAGAGGACAGTGGCACCCTGGAGTGTACAGAATCTGGGAGTAGTGTGGACAGTGGTGGTGGTGTTAAAACATGTGCCAACAGGCAGATAAGTATTGATGAAGGGATTGGAGTAGACTGTCTCATAGAAGAGGAAAGCATTTGAAAGAATGTGCTTAAAATTATAGATTTTAACACTAGAATGAATCAAATCTCCACAAAACCTTAAAAAGGTTTAGAGAATAGGCAGAACACACATGTAAGTGGTTTTAAAGAGTTCTGCTCCCAAAACCCAAGACCAGACTTCATTGTTGATTGGCTGGTCAAGTTGGCTGTTGGCACTAGTGGCTTGCACACAATGGATTACTCTTGCTGCTGGTCCCCTCAGGGAAGGTGCCTTGATGCTGGTAAGGAACTTTTAATCCAAGGAAGTGGACCTATCTGGCCTTTCCTTGAATCAAATGTGATTGCCTCCCATTCCTCATGTGCTGTATAACCCCTATGGGTTTAGTGTAGGTTTATCTTTTCTAGTTATCATTCACTGTGAACTTCTACCACAAAGAAGTGCTAAACCCATTAGGGTCATACAGCACTGCAACCTGTACCATAAACCAGCTAGTTCTTCCAAAGTTTTCCATGGCCTCAGCTCTCAGTATTGCTAATATTAGGGCTTATTAGTATGTATGTTTAAACCCTTATACTTCATCCTCATTCCTTAGTTTAGTAATTGTGGTTGAGCTTCTCTTCCCAGCTGAAAAGACCTGGATTTGAATCTTGGGAGAGCAAGATATATGGGCAAGTCTCCTTTCACCTGTTGTCCTTGTTCACCCAGCAGTAAATGGGTACCTGGGTGTTGGTTGTTGTAGGTCACATCCTGAGAAAAGACTTAGTACCCCAATATTATTATAATCATTAAGTGCTAAACCCATAAGGGTTATACAGTGATGCCTCTTCAAGGGGGGCTCCTTGCTGTGGTGAAGAGGCTCTTGGTCTGAGGAATTGGACCTTTTGGTCTTCTTCCTCAGACCGAACCTAATTACCCCCCAATCCCCCCTCCCTTTTCCCATTTTCCCCATCCTCCCTTTTTCCCTTTCCTCCTCTTCCTCCTCATCCCTCCCTTATTTCCTTCCCGTTTTGTAACCTGGGAGCTTCCCTCCACAGGCATTCTAGTTCCTAGGTAGGGGGAAGGGTATCGTGGTCCATCCCATTCCGTTGAGGTCCTTGGTGGTGGTGTAGTTTGCCGTGGAATCTGGATCGCCTGGGGATGTCCCGTTCCCTCCCGGTCTCCCGGGAGTGGCCTTGGGTATCTTTCGGGCGACGGGTGTATCTCTGGAGGCCACCTTGCGGATTCCGGGGTGGTGGGCGAAGGCGGTATGCTTTGGCGGATATCCGGCCGCACTCTCTTTGTCCGCCGAGGTGGCTCGGTGGATGTGAGGTTGCTATCCCGGATTGCTGGTTTACTGGCATGAAGTATGGCACGGGTTCCATGCAGCATCTGCACTACTAGCGGTGTTGAGGTCCTCTTGGGCGCGGAGGGGGATTTACGCCCCTTCCATTCCTCCTAGGAGCTATTCCTCCACGTTCCCCCTTTTTTTTATTCTTTTTTATTTTTATTTTCTTTTCTTCTTTTTTTTTTCTTAAAAATAAAAAGAAAGAAGTAACCTAACCATGGCTGACCCAATCCATGAACCCATACCCCGGGCCCTTCTTGATACCGCACCTAGTTCTGACCCTACCTCGTTCCCGGACAGCTCTAATACCCCTGTACCTCTTGCTGGTGCCTGCTCGTCACCTGCTTCAGGTACTGGGGTTCCGACCGGCCCTTTTGACGTATCTGACCTTCGCTCTTCTCTGACCTTGATTCCGGCTTTCCTCGACGGTGCGGCAATTTTCGACGCTCGCCCGTCTCCCATCGGACCACCCCGGTCCCACATCCAAACGACCACGACCCTTACATGACGATTCGACTCTTCCTTCTTGTTCATCTCAGAAACGCCTAGCACGTCCGCACTCCCCTTAGATACTTTGTTTCACACTCCTCAATGGACGAAGTTTTTTACTCTTAGACCGACTACTCCAACTACCTATCTTTCCGATCATAGTATTGGTAAAGCTCTCCTACGCCATGTAGGCAAAGATATCTCTTTTCACGCTCTCAAGAGCGGCACTCGCATCATCACAGTCCAGAATGCTGGCCAAGCTCGCGATCTTTCCTTCTTACGACCATAGATACTATTCCTATCACTATTGACAAGCATCATTCTCTTAATTCTTGTAGTGGTACTGTCATTTTACCCACACCATTGTCCAACGGAATTTCCAGACATGTGGTGAAGACATTTTAGAGCAACTTGAACTCCAAGAACTCCCTATCCTTAAGGTTGACACTTTTACCCTCCCTGCCAATAAGCGAAGACGTTTTCCATGCAATGTAGCTCGTTTAACGTTTGACTGCCGTGAACTCCCACCTTCGGTATATATTGCAGGTCAACGTTTACAAGTTCGAAGGTGACCCCTACACCACAGCAGTGTAGAAACTGCTGGCGTTTTGGTCATCCAGCGAAATATTGCGGGTCCATGGCCGAATGCCCAGTCTGTGGTGCCGACGACCATGCCAGTCCTTCTTGTACTTTACCTCCCTCTTGCCTTAACTGTCATGAGACACATCCATCATATTCTCGCCGTTGTCAGGTTTACCTGAATGAGCGGGAAATCCGTTGCCTCAAAGAGGCGGAAGGCTTCTCATATGCTATGGCCGTCTCTCATCTACGCCTTCAAGGGAGACTTCCCCGTATTTCCTATTCTCGCATTGCTAAACGTCGCCCCGCTTCTGGGGTCCCAACTTCCACGGCTTCCTCTGTGGTCGCCTCTTCCTCAGTCACCCCTGTCTCGAATCCTTTTGATGTTCTTGGCTCCGAGGTCCCTACCTCGGCATCCAATACTATCCACACTCCTTCCTCTACTCACTCGCACAGTTCTGAGTCTACACGTCCTCGTCATTCTCCTAAACCTCAGCGCCCCATTCTTCTCATAAGCCCGGCAAAAATCCCTACTGCCGGGTTCTTCGCCTCCGTCTAGTTCTGTAACGTGTGTGGAGGTTCATCCTCCTCCTCATACACTACCTTCATCCCCAGTCCCCTCCCAAGCCCCTTCGACAGTTTCCCCTTCTATCTCCTCGCCTCTACTTTAGTACAGTCTATAGACTCCCGATCGTTGCTCACTCTTCTTCCATTTCTAATGTAGTCCCACATTCTGCATCTTTGACTTCAAACACTGGAAGCTATTGCAGAATATATTACCGAGACTGGGCCGATGATGGACACTACTCCATCTGAGGTTCCTCGTCTCTCTTCTTCGTCTCAACCCCCTTCCTTCAAACGTCCTCCTCCCTCTCTGATTACAGGTCTTCCGCTGCCTCCACACGTAGACTTTTCTAACCCTAGTCCATAGCTTCCTCTCACTGCCACTTATATCTTTCTCCATAAATCATGGCTTATTTGCAGTGGAATATCCGAGGCCTCAGGGGTAACAGGGGTGAGCTTCAGGTGTTGCTCTCCCAGTTTTCCCCTATTGGGGTCTGTTTGCAAGAACCCAAATTACAATCCACTGTTATCAGGCCCTTTTCAGGCTATAATTTGTTATATTCATCGGATCCTTTTTCCGATGGAACCTTTAACGAAAGTGCTCTTCTTATACGCACTGGTGTTCCATACCGTCAGCTCTATGTCCCTTCTTCCTTACATTACACCGCAGCCCGTATCCACTTGAATAAGTGGTATACACTCTGTTCTTTATATCTCTCCCCTTCGCGGGCATTGTCTATCCCAGATGTTGATTTTCTGGTTTCTTCCTTACCGCCACCCCTTCTATTACTTGGTGATTTTAACGCACACCATTTTCTCTGGGGAGGATCGCACTGTGACTCCCGTGGCATTCAGTTGGAGGCATTTCTTGCTTCTCTTCCCCTCCATGTTTTAAATACGGGTACTCCTACCCATTTTGACCCCCGAACTCATTCTTTCTCCTGCATCGATCTTTCCATCTGCTCTTCATCAACTGTCCTTGACTTCACCTGGTCTGTCCTTCCGGACTTACATGACAGCGATCATTTCCCAATCATCCTTAAGTCCCCTCTGTTTTCTCCACCTGCTCATTGCCCACGCTGGCAATTTGACCGGGCGAAATGGGACCTTTACGCACATCTTACTGCCTTTCATGAGGTTCCTACCTCGTCCTCCATTGATGAGGTTTTACATCTCTTTTCGTCCTCCATCTTCACAGCGGCTTCACATTCTATTCCCCAAACCTCGGGCAAGCATCCTCAGAAGTGCGTGCCTTGGTGGTCTCCTGCCTGTGCTCGGGCAGTGCGTTTGAAACGTGCTGCATGGGGCAGGTATCGGTATAACAGAACCACAGAGAGACTCCTTGATTTCAAGCAGAAGAGAGCTATTGCTCGCCGTGTCATACGTGATGCTAAATGCACTTGCTGGCGAGATTACGTTTCTACTGTCACTTCGGCTTCCTCGATGAGTGCAGTCTGGAAGAAAGTGCGGAAATTGAGTGGTAAATTCTCCCCCGACCCGGCTCCTGTTCTTCAGGTTGCTGGTGTCGATATAGCACACCCTCTTGCCGTTGCCACTGAAATTGGTAATCATCTCGTCCGCATTTCTCAGGGATCTCCATCTATGCCCCTCGTTCCTTTCTTCTAAGTCTGCCAGCGAGTTAAAGCCCTTAGATTTTTCTTCTCTTAGAGAAGAATCTTATAATGTGCCTTTTACCCTTCAAGAACTGGAGGCAACACTCTCTGCTTGCCGATCATCGGCAGCTGGGCCAGACGGCATACATATTCGTATGCTACAGCATTTACATCAGTCTGCTCTTACTGTCCTCTTACGACTCTTTAATCTCATATGGTCGCAAGGAGTTCTTCCCCAGCTGTGGAAGTCTGCTATTGTTCTCCCTTTTCGAAAACCAGGTGCTACGGGACGTGATCCCTCTCACTACCGTCCCATCGCTCTTACCAGTGCAGTTTGCAAGGTGATGGAACGTCTAGTTAATAGACGTTTGATGTGGTTTAGAGACTCACAATAGTCTCTCCCTAGTCAGTATGGCTTCCGTAAGGGCCGTTCTGCCATTGACCCCTTGTTGCGCTTAGATACGTATATTCGTAATGCTTTGCGAATAACCATTCGGTTATCGCTATCTTTTCGACCTTGAGAAGGCTTATGATACAACTTGGAGATATAATATCTTGGCCCAGGCCCCTCCTTAGGCCTCCGAGGCAACCTACCATTCTTTCTTAAGGCCTTCTTAACTGACAGACATTTCCGGGTCCGGGTTAGTAATGAACTCTCCCGGAATTTATCCAAGCGGAAGGTGTCCCCAGGGGTGTGTTCTGAGCACAACACTTTTTCTGCTTGCTATAAATAATCTGGCATCTGTTCTCCCATCCAATATTTGGTCATCGCCCCTATGTGGATGACTTTGCTATAGCTTGTGCAGGTGCTGACTGTCACCTCATTGCAGTTTCCCTCCAGCATGCCATCAACCGGGTTTCTGATTGGGCCACCACTCACGGGTTTAAATTTTCTAGTGGCAAAACTCATCAAATTACGTTCACTAGACGTTCAGTGGTCTCTGATCATCCATTGTACCTATACGGCTCACGTATCCCAGAACGTGATACAGTCAGGTTTCTCGGCCTCCTGTTCGATCGTCGATTGTCCTGGAAACCTCACATTACCTCTCTGAAGGCAACTTGTCACACCAGGCTGAACCTTCTTAAAACCCTCGCACATCTTTCATGGGGGGCTGATCGTAGAACCTCCTTCGCCTACATTCAGCCCTAATTTTGTCGAAACTCGATTATGGTGACCAGATATATTCTGCGGCCTCCCTGCTACTCTTTCCATCCTTAATCCCGTCCATCACCAGGGATTACGCTTATGCCTTGGTGCTTTTCGTTCTTCCCGGTTGAGAGCCTTTATGTGAAGCTAACATTTTCCATCTTTTTCCGATCGTCGTGATGCACATTGCATTCGCTATTTTGTTGCTCTCATGACCTCCGCAATCCTTCCATGTATAGGATTGTTACAGATGTTAGTAGGGCTCTTTATTTGTTCGTCGCCCCTGCTTACTTCGTCCCCTTTTCTCTTCGTCTACATTCCTCCTGTCTTCCCTTCAGCTCCCACCTCTATATGTTCATGGCATCTCCCCTTCCCCTACCCCCTTGGGAAGTTCCTGCTGTCCGTGTCTGTTCTATTCTCTACCTTGGCGAAAGCCCAACTACCTACGGCTTCTCGCTCTTTCTTTCTAGACCACTTCCTTTCATTCCCATGCCATCGCAGTATACACCGATGGTTCAAAGTCATCTGACGGCGTCGGATTCGCAGCAGTGTTTCCGGACAGCATTGTACGAGGGCATCTATTACCCTCTGCTAGCATATTTACGGCTGAACTGTATGCCATTCTTGTGGCACTTATCCGTATTGCATCTATGCCTGTGTCACCATTTGGGTCGTTTCAGACTCCCTTAGTGCTTTACATATCCGTAGTTATAACCTCACCCCCTAGTTCTTCGTATCCACCTTTGGTTGGATCTTTAGCAAGCATAAAGATATTGTTTTTTGTTGGGTCCCTGGTCATGTTGACGTACAGGGCAATGAACAGGGACACTGCTGCGCGGCCAGCAGTACATGAGCTTCCAGTTTCAAGAGGTGTTCCTTTCAAATTTTGCGGTCATTGCTCCCACCTTCGCACCCGTTGGCAACAACGCTGGTCTGACCTGCTGAATAACAAACTTCATTCTATTAAACCAATTATAGGTTTCTGGCCTTCTTCTTGTCACCAATGTCGAGGTTGGGGATACCCCCCCCGCTTTCGCATGGCACACCTGCCTTTCACGGGTATCTCATGGAGAGGCCCCCTGCCCCTCTCTGTGAGCATTGTCAGGTTCCAGGTCTGTTCGACATATTCTGCTGGACTGCCCACTCTATCAACGAGCACGCAGAATTTACCTCCAACCCACGTCTTCGCTCTGCGGCCCTTTTTACCTTCCCTTTCAGATGGACCTCCTTTAATCCTGCTTTGTTGACTTTTTGACAGAAACTGACTTACTACACAAACTCTGAAGTTACACCTCTAGCACTCCCACAGTCCCTTCTACCTCGATCTCTTGCTACCTTCTATCCCCCTTAACCGTCATGCTCACCCATACCCTACTAATTCCATCTCCCTCTTACAACCCACTCTCCCTGCATCCTGCAAAACCTGCAGCGCTGTATAACCCCTGGGTTGCGCTTCTATTTGATTAAATAAAATATACAGTGATACTAGTACCCCAATAGAAATAATACACTGAGTTTCTGAGTTATTCTGGATTAACCTTTGAGGGAATCCACTTAGTTTTCTAATCATTTATCCTTGGATTTGGGAGTACATTGTTAGGAGACTGCACTTTATATTTCATATTCAGCCTTTTATACCATTTCTGAACACACCCATACTATTATTTATTATTAATTTTGTATTTAATATACACAGTGTCCATGTTTAATTGGGGTTTACAATTTCCTTAATGTCTTAAGTTTTATTTATTTCTGCACTTGTGTAAAACAAATTACACTACCTCATCTATCCATGTTCCTGAAGTTTTATCAATACATCGTGTGTAAAAGGTCATTTAATTGTGATGTGTTTTCTTTGGGTTTGCCTTGCCTTTGGTGGGGAATAGTCAGCGTTAAAAAAAAAATTATGAACTTTGTCAAATGTTGAATTTCTTCAATGACCATTTAATTTTTTATTAGTTTCAATTTGAATTTAAAATCCACATTTATTTTGTCTCAAATTGAAGACTGTATACAGAAGTGTATCTGGATTGCACAGTATAGTACATGCCAGTTGAACTCATATAGTAAGGCTGACAGTATTCTTGATTGTTTATAGGTTATACAAAGCCTTAAAACTTGTATAGTTGACAGGCTTTAAACCCAACAAGTAAACCAGTTAGGAAATGTCAGGTCATTGAAGAATACAGCCATTGAGCTTAGTGATGAGAACCGGTATAGATCCAACAAATTATAGTTAGAGACGAGCAATAACTTAAATCTTACTTGCATGAATTTCAGTATGGACCTTGTTCACTTCAAACATACATGGGGACTGAGAAACAAATTTTTATACAAGACAAGGTAAGCTCAACTTTATAAGTTAGGCAAACTGAAAAACTTCAGTAGCTTTAAAATTAGACAAATGCAAGTTTTGGATTTGAAAAGATCCTGCATAGCATGAGCCAGAAAATTTAGAGCCATGCTCCTCCATTCTTAATGTTCATTCATGGCTGTGCCCCCAAGTGGGCAAGGTGATTCATGTTCTACAAGTATGTTAGGCTTCTTGAACATGTCCCACCCACCTCAGGACATGGTCGTTAACATAAGAATGGAGGAGCAGTCAGGTAGGTCTACTGGCCTTGCTAGGCAGGACCTTCTCAAATTTAATCCTTCTTTATTTTAACCTTTATTAAAGTTCAGTTTCCACTATATACTGTACATGTACTTTCCATATAAACCCATTTCTGATGTTCCATTATGTATGGAGGAACAGAGTTTCAGGACCAAAATGTAAGCATGATAAAATATGTTTTAAGTTTATGCTGATGTCTCTTAACCACCCAGAGTTCAACATTGTTTGGACTAAATTACTTTCAACAGTAGAACATAGGAAGCCAAAAATTAATCAGTATAAACTCTGAGCATTGGTTTCAGTGCCTTGATGCTGTAGGGACCTTTCATCCAATAACTTTTAATTATCTCCCATTTCCAAGGTGTTTTGCAACCCTCATGGGTTTAGCTCTTTTTTCCATAATTACAATGTCCAATAGTACTCAAGCATGATGTCACACATGGAAAAAGAAATGCAAAGAAAATTTATGGTACAATTCATAGTAGGTTTTATCAAATGCCCAAGAAAAATTGCAACTTATATAGATTATCTGGAGGTAGTTAAGTGGAATATGCTAAGTAGTAAATACAAGAGGCCGCTGGGTTTAGTTGTTCCATGATCGTGGTAGGGGGTTTAAAGTGAACATACCACAATTTTGTGGCATGTTACTTTAAACCAAGTTTATCTTCAAGTAACTTGGCTATGTCACCAAGGTTTATGATATTCAACAAGTGTATTTGTGCTCCTGTAGATGTATGGGAAGAATTTTAGCAGTTCTCCAATATAAACTTTGTCACATTTACACAGGGAATGCTAAGACTCCTGCCTCCTTGGGTTTTGTATAGTGGTGGAGGTTTTATGGTCCTCATAGTTTTGGTGGTAGCCACAGCAACATTGACGGAATTTATGTGTATGTTAGGGGTGTGGTGCCAGTAGGCAAATACTTTGCCCTGGCATTGATATATAGCATGTATTTTTATGTTTGTGAAAGGTTATTTGATTTGGTTTTCCTACGATTCTTTCTTCTTGTCCTCCAGATTCTAAACACTGGCAAAAAAGCCAATTAAACTCCTTTCTTAGTTTTCTGTCTTGGTGGGAGTAAAGGAATTAAGTCCTTTTGTAGGTTTGCA
>WNWK01018234.1:0-40461 GCA_009830355.1 Cherax destructor | reverse complement strand
ACATTGGTCATCGACACGCCCTCCCTATGTTATTTATCCTCACAGTGATCATCTTTACGCCCTCACATTATCATTTACACTCACAGTGGACATCGACACGCCCTCACAATGTTATTTCACTCAAAGTGATAATCGTAACCCCCACAATGTTATTTACACTCACAGTGGTCATCTCCACGCCTTCACAATTATATTTTCACTCACAGTGCCCATTACCACACCCTCACAATGTTAATTACACTCACAGTGATCATCAAGAAGCACTCACAATGTTATTTACAATCACAGTGCTCATCAGTAGTTCCCCACAATAGTATTTACACTCACATTTATCATCGCCATGCCCTCACAATGTTATTTACACTCACAGTGAGCATCATCACGCCCTCACAATGTTATTTACACTCAAGGTGCTCATCACTACGACTTCACAATGTTATTTACACTCACAGTGCTCATTGCTACGCCCTCACAATGTTATTTACTCTCGCAATGCTCATCACCACTCCTCACAATGTTATTTACATACACAGTGATCATCGCCACGCCCTCACAATGTTATTTACACTCACAGTGATCATCGCCACGCCTCACAATGTTATTTACACTCCTGTGATCATCACCACGCCCACACAATGTTATTTACACTCACATTGATCATCACACGCCTTCACAATGTTATTTAGACTCACAGTGCTCATCGCCACGCCCTCACAATGTTATTTACTCACAGCGCTCATCACCACACCATCACAATGTTATTTTCACTCACAGTGCTCATCGCCACGCCCTCACAATGTTATTTACACACACAGTGATCATCACCACGCCCTCACAATGTTATTTACAATCACAGTGATCATCATCATGCCTGCACAACGTTATTTACACTCACAGTGATCATCGCCACCCCTAACAATGTTATCTACACTCACTGTGTTCATCACACATCCTCACAATGTTATTTACACTCACAGTGCTCATTACCACTCCATTACAATGTTATTTACACTCACAGTGCTCATCGCCACGCCCTCACAATGTTATTTACACTCACAATGCTTATCGCCATGCCCTCACAATCTTATTTATGCTCGCAGTGATCATATCCACTCCTCACAATGTTATTTACACTCACAGTGCTCTTAGCCATGCCTCACAATGTTACACACACGGTAATCATTACAATCCTCACAATGTTATTTACACCCAGAGTTATCATCATCTCGCCCTCACAATGTTATTTACACTCACAGTGATCATCACCACGCCCCACAATGTTATTTGCACTTACAGTGATCATCCACCCCTCACAATGTTATTTACACCACAGTGATCATCGCCACGCCCTCACAATGTATTTACCTCACAGTGTCTCTTGCATGCCCCTACAATGTTATTTACACTCAAGTGCTCATCGCCAGCCCTACAATGTTATTTACATCACAGTGCTCATCACACGCCCACACAATGTTATTTACACTCACGTGCTCATCATACGCCCTCACAATGTTATTTACACTCACAGATCATCCCACTCCTCACAATGTTATTTACCTAACAGTGATCAATCACGCCCTCACAATGTTATTTACACTCACAGTGATCATCACTACGCCATTACAATGTTCTTACACTCATAGTGCTCATGCTCACGCCCACACAATGATATTTACACTCACAGTGATCATCGACAACGCACTCACAATGTTATTTACACTCACAGTGCTCATCGTACGCCTCACAATGTTATTTACACTCACAGTGTCATCACCACGCCCTCATAATTTATTTACACTCACAGTGATCATCACACGCCCTACAATGTTATTTACACTCACAGTGCTCATCACCACGCCCTACAATGTTATTTAACTACAGTGATCATCAGCTACGCCCCCACAATGTTATTTATTCTCACAGTGATCATGCCACGCCCTCCAATATTATTTCACTCACATTGATCATCGCTACACCCTCATAATGTTATCTACTCACAGTGCTCATCACACGCCCTAACTATATTATTTACACTCACAGTGCTCATTACCACGCCCTCTAATGTTATTTTCACTCACAGTGATCATCACAAGCCCTCACTTATTATTTAAACTACAGTGATCATTTACGCCCTCAAATGTTATTTTCCTCACAATCATCACGCCCCAAATTTATTTACACTACAGGTCACTTGACGCCTCACAATGTTATTTCTCACTCTATTCACGTAATGTCAATTCACAAGTGCCGCCAATCCCCACAATGTTATTTACCTACAGTTCATCCTATGCTTTGCATTATTACCTACGCTCACTCACAATGTTATTTACACTCAAGGTATATCAACCCCACAATGTTATTTACATTCACAGGGCATCACCACCCCAATGTTATTTACACTCACAGTGCTCATACCACGCCACATAGTTATTTACATCTCACAGCTATGTCAACGCCCCACAATGTTATTTACATCAAGTGATCATCCAACTCCTCACAATGTTATTTACACTCACAGTGCTCATCACACGCCCACATAGTTATTTACACTCACAGTGCTCATACCACGCCTCACAATGTTATTTACACTCACATGATCATCAAACGCCCCACAATGTTATTTACATCTCATGATCATCCTACGCCCTCACTAATGTTATTTACACTCACAGTGTCATCACAAGCCCTACAATATTATTTAACTCACAGTGATCATCTACAGCCCTCAAATGTTATTTACACTCACATGCTCATCCACCCCCACAATGTTATTTACACTTCAGTGATCATCCTACGCCCTACATGTTATTTCACTCACAGTGATCATCACAATGCCCTCACTTATTATTTAACTCACAGTGATCATCGCTGCCTCAAAATGTTATTTTCACTACAGTGATCATCGCCACGCCCACAATGTTATTTACACTCACAGTGCTCATGCTACGCCCCTGCAATGCTATTTACACTCACATTAGTCATTCGATGCCAACACAATGTTATTTACACTCACAGAGCTCATGTCACGCCCACAATGTTATTTACACTACAGTGGTCATCACACTCCCATATATAGTTATTTACACTCACAGTGCTCATAACCACCCCCACATAGTTATTTACACTACAGTGCTCATCACATGCCCCACAATCTTATTAAACTCACAGTGATCATCACCACGCCCCCACAATGTTATTTACACTCACAGCGTCATCACCTCCCTCACTATGTTATTTACACGCACAGTGATCATCACAACGCCCTCACAATGATATTTACACTTACAGTGATCATCTCCACCCACCCCCCACAATGTTACTTACACTCATAGTGCTCATCGCCACGCCAACACAATAATATTTACATTAACAGTGATCATCGCAACGCCACCGCAATGTTATTTACACTTGCAGTGATCATCATTATGCCCTCACTATGTTATTTACACTCACAGTGCTCATCACCACACCCTCACAATGTTATTTACACTCACATTGGTAATTGCTACGCCCTCACAATGTTATTTGCACTCACAGTACTCATCACTACTCCATTACAACGGTTTTTACACTCACAGTGCTCATCACCCCGCTTTCACAACGTTATTTACACTCACAGTGATCATCGTCACGCCCTCTCAATGTTATTTACACTCACAGTGCTCATCATTATGCCATCACTATGTCATTTACCCTCACAGTGATCATCACCACGCCCCCACAATTTTATTTACACTCACATTGATAATCACCAAGCACCCACAATGTTGTTTATACTCACATTGCTTATCACCCTGCCCCTCAATGTTATTTACAATCACAGTGCTCATCATTACGCCCCACAATGTTATTTACGCTCAGAGTGATCATCGCCACTCCCTCACTTTGTTATTTACACTCACTGTGATCATCACCACGCCCTCACAATGTTATTTACACTCCCATTGATCATCATCACTCCCCCACAATGTTAGGTACACTCACAGTTTTCATCTCCACGCCCTCATAATGTTATTTACAATCATAGTGATCATCAAAATGACCTCAAAATGTAATTTGCACTCAGTGTTCATCACCACGCCATCATAATAATATTTATACTCACAGTGCTCATCACCACGCCCTCACAACGTTATTTGCTCTGACAGTGCTTATCACCAAGAATTCACAATGTTATTTACACTCACAATGTTCATCATCAGCCTTCACAACGTTATTTAAAATCACAGTGATCGTCACAACGCCCTCACAATGTTATTTACACTAACAGTGATCATCACTACGCATCACAATGTTATTTACACTCACAGTGCTTATTACCATACCCTCAAAATGTTATTTACACTCACAATGATCATCGCCACGCCCTCACAATGTTATGTACCCTAACATTGCACGTCGCTAAGCCTAGACAATGGTATATACACTCACTGTCATCATCGCTACCCCTCCAGAATGTATTTACACTCACATTGATAATCGTTACGCCCTCACAATGTTATTTGCACTCACACTGCTCATCACCACGCCCTCACAATGTTATTTACACTCACAATGATCATCATCACGACCTCACAATGTTATTTACACTCACAGTGATCATCATCACGCCCTCACAATGTTATTTGCACTCACAGTGATCATCACCACGCCTTCACAATGTAATTTAAACTCACAGTGATCATCAAAACGCCCTCACAATGTTATTTATTCACACAGTGATCATCACCACGCCCACACAATGTTATTTACACTAACTGTGATCATCACTACGCCCTCACAATGTTATTTACACTCTCTATGATCATCGCCATGACCATACAATGTTATTTACACTCACAGTGCTCATCGCCACGCCCTCAGAATGTTATTTACACTAACATTGATCATCACAAAGCCCTCACAATGTTATTTACAATCACAGTGCATATCACCACGACTTCACAATGTTACTTACACTGACAGTGATCATAACCACGCCCTCACAATGTTATTTACACTCACAGGGATCGTCACCACGCCCTCACAATGTTATTTACACTCATAATGCTCATTGCAACACGCCCACAATGTTTTTTTACACTCAGAGTGATCAACTCCACGCCCCCACAATGTTGTTTACACTCATAGTGCTCACCACCACGCCCTCACAATGTTATTTACACTCATAATTCTCATTGCAACACGCCCACAATGTTTTTTTACACACAGAGTGATCAACTCCACGCCCCCACAATGTTATTTACACTCAAAGGGCTCATCACTAGTCACCCACAATGTTATTTACACTCACATTGATCATCGTTACGCCCTCACAATGCTATTTACACTAACAGTGAGCATCAACACACCCTCACAATGTTATTTACACTCACAGTGATCATCCCTACACCCTCACAATGTTATTTACACTCACAGTGATCATCAGCACTTCCTCACAATGTTATTTACAGTCACAGTGCTCATCGCCACGCCCTCACAATGTTATTTACTCTAACATTGATCATTACCAAGCCTCACAATGTTATTTACAATCACAGTGCTTATCACCACGCCTTCAAAATGTTATTTACACTGACAGTGATCATAACAACGCCCTCACAATGTTATTTACACTCACAGGGATCATCACCACGACCTCACAATGTTATTTACACTCATAATGATAATTGCAACACCCACACAATGTATTTTACTCGAAGAAGGATAATCTACACGCCTCAACAATGTTATTTACACTCATAGTGCTCATCACCACGCCCTCACAATGTTATTTACACTCATAATGCTCATTGTAACACCCCCACAATGTTATTTATACTCACAGGGCTCATCACTATTCCCCCACAATGTTATTTACACACACTGTGATCATCACCACGCCCTCACAATGTTATTTACAATCACAGTGATCATCATCATGACTGCACAATGTTATTTACACTCACAGTGATCATCGACACGCCCTCACAATGTTATCTACATTCACAGTGATCATCACCATGCCCTCACAATGTTATTTACACTCACAGTGATCATCGCCACGCCCTCACAATGTTATTTACACTCACAGTGCTCATCGCCACGTCCTCCCAATGTTATTTACACTCATAATGCTCATTGCATCACCACTTACAATGTTTTTACTCACAGAGTGATCATCTCCACACCCCCACAATGTTATTTACACTCACAGGGCTCATCATTAGTCCCGCACAATGTTATTTACGCACACAGTGATCATCACCACGCCCTCACAATGTTATTTACAATCACAGTGATCATCATCATGACTGCACAATGTTATTTACACTCACAGTGATCATCGCCACGCCCTCACAATGTTATCTACACTCACAGTGATCATCACCACGCCCTCACAATGTTATTTACACTCACAGTGCTCAGTATCATTCCATTACAATGTTATTTACACTCACAGTGTTCATCGCCACGCCCTCACAATGTTATTAACACTCACAGTGATCACCACCACTCCCTCACCATGTTATTTACACTAACAGTGATCACCACCACTTCCTCACAATGTTATTTACACTCACAGTGCTTATCGCCACGCCCTCACAATGTTATTTACGCTCGCAGTGATGATATCCACGCCCTCACAATGTTATTTACACTCACAGTGCTTATCGCCACGCCTTCACAATGTTATTAACGCTCGCAGTGATCATATCCACGACCTCACAATGTTATTTACACTCACAGCGCTCATCGCCAAGCCCTCACAATGTCACTTACACACACAGTGATCATCACCATGCCCTCACAATGTTATTTACACTCTCAGTGATCACCACGCCCACACAATGTTATTTACACTCACAGTGATAATCGCCACGCCTTCACAATGTTATTTACACTAACAGTGATAATCGCCACGCCCTCACAATGTTATTTACACTCACAGTGATAATCGCCACGCCCTCACAACCTTATTTACACTCACAATGCTCATCGCCACACCCCCACAATGTTATTTATACTCTCAGTGATCATCGCCATGACCCCACAATGTTATTTGCACTAACAATGATCATTGCCAAGCCCTCACAATGTTATTTACACTAACAGTGATCATCACCACGCCCTCACAATGTTATTTACACTAACAGTGATCATCACCACGCCCTCACAATGTTATTTACACTAACAGTGATCATCACCAAACCCTCACAATAGTATTTGCAGTCACAGTGTTTATCACCACTCCTTCATAATGTTATGTACACTCAAAGTGATCATCACAACGCCCTCACAATGTTATTTACACTCACAGAGATCATCACCACGCCCATACAATGTTATTTACACTCAAAGTGATCATCGCCACGCCCTCACAATGTTATTTACACTAACAGTGATCATCGCCACGCACTCACAATGTTATTTACACTAACAGTGATAATCACCACGCCCTCACAATGTTGTTTACACTCACAATGCTCATCGCCACTTTCCCCAATGTTATTTACACTCTCAGTGATCATCGCAATGACCCGACAATGTTATTTACAATAACAATGCTCATCACCACGCCCTCACAATGTTATTTACACTAACAGTGATCATCACCAAGCTCCCACAATGTTATTTACAATCACAATGATTATCACTACTACTTCACAATATTTTTTACACTGACAGTGATCATCACCACGCCCTCACAATTTTATTTACACTCACAGTGATCATCACCACACCCTCACAATGTTATTTACACTCACACTGCTCATTGCTACACTCCTATAATGTTATTTACACTCAGAGTGATCATCTCCACGCACTGACAATAGGTTTTACAATCACAGTGATCATCGCAACGCTCTCACAATGTTATTAACACACACAGTGCTCATCACGAGGCACTCACAAATTTATTTACACTCACAGTGATCATCACCACTCCCTCACAACGTTATTTATGCTCACAGTGCTCATCACCACGCCCCCACAATGTTATTTACACTCACAGTGATCATTTCTACGCCCTCACTATGTTATTTACACTTACAGTGATCATCAACACGCCCTCACAATGATATTTACATACAGTGATCATCACCACGCCTTCACAATGTTATATACACTCACAGTGTTCATCATCACGCCTTCATAATGTTATTTACACTCACAATGATCATCACCATTCCCTCACAATGTTATTTGCACTCAAAGTGTTCATCACCACGCCCTCATTATGTTATTTACACTCACATTGCTTATCTCCATGCCGCCACAATATTATTTACACTCACAATGCTCTTCGCCACGCCCCCACAATGGTATTTACTCTCACAGTGCTTATCACCACTCTCCCGCAGTGTTATTTACACTCACAGTCCCTGTGAAAAATAAACACATAAGCAGTGTAATGTGATCCTTTATTGACAACGTTTCGCCCACGCAGTGGCTTTATCGAGTCACAGACAGATCTACCTGGAAAATGAGTAACATGAAGATATATATAGGGTATAGTCAGGTGGAGAATGCTGGGTCAGGTGGAGAAAGCTGCATGTGACAGTCTTAAAAGTAGTGTGATAGTTAAAAACATTGTGTGACTTAAAGGACCCGCAGTGTACCATTCTAGAGTTCTAGGTGGGATAGTGATGAAGAAGTTTCTTGGCAATAGGTTCAGCTATGTTGTAGAAGCCGTTGTTCTGGTTGAAGTTGTTGGATATACAGATGAGTGATGATTCTAGGATTCTTCGGTATTGCGTGTTGTCTTCTCTGGCGATGAGTCTTGCGTTTCTGTAGTTGATTAAATGGTTGTGTAAATTTCGGTGTTGAACACAGGCATTTCTTGAGTCGTCAGATCTGCCTGCGTACTGGTGTTCTGAAATGTGTGTTTGTAGGTCTCTGGATGTTTCGCCAACGTATAATTTGCTGCAGCCATTAAAAGGGGATTGTGTATACCCCTGCCGTGGATTGAAGCTTTTCCTGTCTGTTACTGGTAATGTCCTTGATGGTGGTGGATGTGGAGGTGGATACTCGGAATGAGGTCTTATAAAAAATGTTGGAAACTTGTTTGGAAATGGTGTTGGTGGGAAGGACTATGTATCTCTTCTCAGCAGTGTCTTCTCTGGGTGTGTTGAAGATGTTTAATGCCCGTCGTCTGCAGTCTCTAATGAAGTGACGAGGATAGTGAAGTTTGGAAAAACTTGTTCAATGAGGGAGCATTCTTCTTCAAGGAACTCACTGCTGCAGATTCTGAGTGCGCGAAGGAAAAAGCCTATAATTACACCACGTTTAATTTTGGTGTCGTGGTGAGAGTAGAAGTGGAGAAGATCGTGTTGATTGGTAGGTTTTCGATAGACTTTAAAACGAAGTTCATGGTCAGCTTTGCAGAGAAGAACATCAAGGAAAGGAAGAGTGTTGTCGACTTCTTCTTCTAGTGTAAACTGGATTGATGGCTCAACCTGGTTGAGTTCGTGTTGGAGAGCTTGAACGTTGAAGCGTCTGGGAGTTATGATGAGAATGTCGTCAACATAACGAAGCCAGGTGACAGAAGAGGGAATAATAGTGGAAAATCGCTCGGCTTCGAAATGTTCCATATATAGGTTCGCAAGGACGGCACTAAGTGGCGATCCCATGGGTAGTCCAAAAGTTTGCTGAAAGAATTGGTTTTCGAAAGAGAAACATGTAAAGCCCACACATAGTTCAACAAGGTCGATGAAATCGCTGGCTGGAAGAGGAAGATCAAGCGAGTCGTCAATTTTCCTGCGCAAGAGATCGATAGCTCGTGTAGTAGGTACTTTGGTGAATAGGGATGTTACATCAAGGCTGGAGAGTTTCTTGTTTCTGATGTTGATGTTGCGAATGCGATTGAGAAGAAGAAGAAGTCGACAACACTCTTCCTTTCCTTGATGTTCTTCTCTGCAAAGCTGACCATGAACTTCGTTTTAAAGTCTATCGAAAACCTACCAATCAACACGATCTTCTCCACTTCTACTCTCACCACGACACCAAAATTAAACGTGGTGTAATTATAGGCTTTTTCCTTCGCGCACTCAGAATCTGCAGCAGTGAGTTCCTTGAAGAAGAATGCTCCCTCATTGAACAAGTTTTTTCCAAACTTCACTATCCTCGTCACTTCATTAGAGACTGCAGACGACGGGCATTAAACATCTTCAACACACCCAGAGAAGACACTGCTGAGAAGAGATACATAGTCCTTCCCACCAACACCATTTCCAAACAAGTTTCCAACATTTTTTCTAAGACCTCATTCCGAGTATCCACCTCCACATCCACCACCATCAAGGACATTACCAGTAACAGACAGGAAAAGCTTCAATCCACGGCAGGGGTATACACAATCCCTTGTAATGGCTGCAGCAAATTATACGTTGGCGAAACATCCAGAGACCTACAAACACGCATTTCAGAACACCGGTACGCAGGCAGATCTGACGACTCAAGAAATGCCTGTGTTCAACACCGAAATTTACACAACCATTTAATCAACTACAGAAACGCAAGACTCATCGCCAGAGAAGACAACACGCAATACCGAAGAATCCTAGAATCATCACTCATCTGTATATCCAACAACTTCAACCAGAACAACGACTTCATCGCTATCCCACCTAGAACTCAAGAATGGTACACTGCGGGTCCTTTAAGTCACACAATGTTTTTAACTATCACACTACTTTTAAGACTGTCACATGCAGCTTTCTCCACCTGACCCTGCATTCTCCACCTGACTATACCCTATATATATCTTCATGTTACTCATTTTCCAGGTAGATCTGTCTGTGACTCGATAAAGCCCACTGCGTGGGCGAAACGTTGTCAATAAAGGATCACATTATACTGCTTATGTGTTTATTTTTCATTGTGTCGGTATTTTATACCATTTATTTCCACTCACAGTCCCTGTTGGGGACTTGAACCTGCTTCGCATGGGCCAGTAGGCCTGCTGCAGTGTTCCTTCTTTCTTATGTTCTTATGTTCTTATCTTTGAACCACAGCCCGGCTGGTCAGGTACTGACTTTACGTGCCTGTCCAGTGCAAATTCTTGATGACAGCCAGGGGTCTTGAAGACAGCCAGGGCTCTTGAAGACAGCCAGGGGTCTTGAAGACAGCCAGGGGTCTTGAAGACAGCCAGGGGTCTTGAAGACAGCCAGGAGTCTTGAAGACAGCCAGGAGTCTTGAAGACAGCCAGGGGTCTTGAAGACAGCCAGTAGTTTTGAAGACAGCCAGGGGTCTTGAAGACAGACAGGAGTCTTAGAGACAGCCAGGAGTCTTGAAGACAGCCAGGAGTCTTGAAGACAGCCAGGTGTCTTGAAGACAGCCAGGAGTCTTGAAGACTGCAAGGAGTCTTGAAGACAGCCAGGAGTCTTGGAGAGAGCCAGGGGTCTATTGGTAATCCCCTAATGTATGATTGGAGGCAGTTGACCTGCCTTGGGCCCCTGGCACTTATTGTGTTATCTCTTACACTGAATATATAAAATGAGAAATATTGGAAATCACCTGAAAAATTCTTGTTTCCTTGGATGGGTTAGGTTAATTAGACTATGGTTAATTAAACTATGTTTTGTGAGTTTTGTCAAGATTATGTTGCTTGGTTACCTCAGATGTAAAATTATATTTACACACGAATATTTTATGAGTCTTGGATCAATAGGTCAAAAGCACCTTCCATCGTTGTTTGACTATAGTGTGTTTTCTGTTATGATGACTTTAATTATATTCTTTACCAACTAGAGAACTACAATTGCAAAACGCTTAAATAATTGTGCATCGTAACATAAAATAACAATTTGTTAGACTGAAATAATGCAATCGGATCAAGCAGATATAAAATCATCCCATTAGTAAAAGTGAATTTTTAAAATGGTCAGGTAAGGTTGGTCAGGACACAGGACAAGTGTTTCCTGACGTGGGTCTTAGATGATGACCAGCCATTACAGCTTTTAGTCATCTAACCGAGACCTTCCGCTGGCTTACCGTTCCACTCCTTTAAAAATTATGGTCATAATTATAATCATTAATAGTATAATTTTTAAGATAAAATTTTAGAGTCAGAATACAGAAGAACTGGAATGCCAAACACTGGGAATAAAACACGAAATTATTGTAGTAAGAGGATATACGAAGGTTTAGATGCAAGTTTGGCTTCAGAGAATTAGTTTAGTTGCCTCATTTAAACTACTAAGTTTGGTATATTTAAATATATAGGAAGATCTTAAAATTGATTGAGATAAATACTGGTTCAGAGAAACTTATATTGTGAAGATGTTTTTGTATGTAGAGCTTGATAAAGCTCTGTATATAGAGCTTGATAAAGCTCTGTATATAGAGCTTGATAAACCTCTGTATATAGAGCTTGATAAACCTCTGTGTGTAGAGCTTGATAAAACTCTGTGTGTAGAGCTTGATAAAGCTCTGTGTGTAGTTTGATAAAGCTCTGTGTGTAGAGCTTGATAAAGCTTTGTGTGTAGAGCTTGATAAAACTCTGTGTGTAGAGCTTGATAAATCTCTGTATGCAATGTAAAGTTTTCACAATAAAAAGCGTGTGTACCTGCCTATCAAGGGCCAGTAGTCCTAAGTAGCTTCTGAACATAACTCAGTGACATACAATATTTATTGGGAAGCTCTAAACCGTAGTGGCTAAACAGCCCCTAAGGAATGGCAGGTAATCCGTTTGTATTAACATATCTGTATTTGAATGTGTCTAAAAGAGAGTCACTTTACAGAATAAAGGAAGATTTTCGACGATGAATTTCGAAGACATGAGTGACTCTTTAGGCCATTTTGGCAGATACCAGAAATATGTGTTTGTTCTAGCCTGTATTGGATCCTTCGTTCCTGCCATGTCAGTGGTCTGCATGACGTTTGTCGCCAATTCTGTCAAATACAGGTAAGTCATTCCTCTTGATATTATATATATATATATATATATATATATATATATATATATATATATATATATATATATATATATATATATATATATTATATATATATATATATATATATATATATATGCAAAAAGATCACAGTAAACAGGTGATATCAAAATATGCAAGACAACCACTATGAAAAAATAGAAGAATTCCAAGGGCTTTCGTGACTACTCACATTATCAAGGAACTATAAAAGGAAACATGACAAGAAGGGCTTATATAAGGGGCAAGACTACACCTCACAGTCACATCACACTAACAAAGACAACACCTCACAGTAGCGTAACATCACACGACTCTGTGAAGAGGAACATAAGAAAGGACCTGAAACTCTTCCCAAGAATTAAAATTAGTCCAATTTATTATTAAATTCTTCCCAAATTTTATTAATTATAAATGAATCCAATTTATAAAAACCAAAAGAAATATTCATATTATTTTCAAAACTGCTTTTTATGAAACATGATTCTACTATATTCCTCTCAACCATGGACTTACTTGATACAACCTTCTCAACCATCCAATTGAAAATCAATTGGATGGTAAAAATCTCTCACATGAATAAATAGAGCATTAGAATCTTGTCCAGTTCTAATGCTATATTTATGTTGTTTTAATCTTAGTTCAAGACTTTTACCAGTTTGACCAAAATAAACTTTATCGCATATTTTACAGGGAATCTTATAGACACATCCGTCAGCATTTGGGGGAAAATTTTTTGTCAAAAGTCTTTTTACTGTATCAAGATTTTTAAATACAACTTTGATATTAAAATTCTTAATAAAAGAAGGCATATCAACCAAGTTTTCATGGTAAGGGAGAACCAACATATTTTGGTTGAATAAGGTTGGTTGTCCCTTTTTTGATTGTAAAAAGTATTTCTAGCTATTTTAAAAGATTTATCATGTTTCTTGGGTATTTTAAATCATTAGCTATTTCATAAATTTTAGAGATTTCTGTAATATCACAGTCACTAGCGAAATAGTTAGGAAACAACTAGACCGACTGAAACAATATTTATTTCTTGGGTAGAGTTAAAATTGGATTTGGCAATTATTCTGTTAGTGGGATGGATTGTGAAGGACCTGCCTAGTATGGGCCAACAGGCCTGCTGCAGTGTTCCTCCTTTCTTATGTTCTTATGTTCTTAAAATAAATCGCGGGTCCTGATGAGCTTTTTGCAAGGGTTCTTAAGGAATGCAAAATGGAACTCTGTGAACCAATATCTAACATTTTTAATTTATCTCTTCAAACAGGTGTAGTGTCTGATATGTGGAAGATGGCTAATGTAATTCCTATTTTTAAAGCAGGGGACAAGTCACTACCGTCAAATTACCGCCCAATAAGCCTGACCTCAATTGTAGGCAAATTACTAGAGTCAATTATAGCTGATATTATTAGAAGCCATCTAGATAACCATAATTTGATTAATGATACTCAGCATGGATTCACGAGGGGCCGTTCCTGCCTATCTAATTTATTAACCCTCTTCAGTAAAGCTTTTGAGGCTGTTGATCACGATAAAGAATTCGATATTGTTTATTTAGACTTTAGTAAGGCTTTTGATAGAGTACCGCACCAGAGACTGTTAAAGAAAGTGGCAGCTCATGGCATTGGGGGAAAAGTGCTGTCATGGATCGAGTCATAACTCACCAATAGGAAGCAGAGAGTGTGCATAAATGGGGTTAAATCCGAATGGGGGCTTGTAACAAGTGGTGTTCCACAGGGATCAGTCTTAGGCCCATTGTTATTTATAATATTTATCAATGACCTTGACGAGGGAATTACTAGTGATATGAGCAAATTCGCCGACGACACGAAGATAGGTAGGATAATTGATTCAAACATAGATGTCATAGAACTTCAGGAAGATTTAGACAAACTTAATTCGTGGTCAGAAAAGTGGCAGATGCAATTCAATGTAGATAAATGCAAGGTTCTGAAGCTCGGAGTGTCCATAACCCAAGCACTTATAAGTTAAATAACGTAGAACTTAGCCATACAGATTGCGAGAAGGACTTGGGGTGATGGTAGCAGCAACCTTAAACCAAGACAGCAATGCCTAAGCGTACGTAATAAGGCAAATAGATTACTGGGATTTATATCAAGAAGTGTTAGCAACATAAGGCCAGAGGTTATATTACAGCTTTATACATCATTAGTAAGGCCTCACCTAGATTACGCAGCTGAGTTTTGGTCTCCATATTACAGAATGGACATAAATTCGTTAGAAAACATTCAGCGTAGAATGACTAAATTAATACATAGCATTAGAAATGTTAAGTAAAGGACACAAATGCTAATGTGACATTTTATTGTGGCAACGTTTCGCTCTCCAGGAGCGAAACGTTGCCACAATAAATGTCACATTAGTTGTATTTGTGCTCCTTATTTGAATTACCAATATTATAGCATTAGAAATTTCCTTACGAAAAAGATTGAAGACCTTAAATTACATTCACTTGTAAGACGTAGAATGAGGGAGACATGATCGAGGTATACAAGTGGAAAATGGGTATTAACAAAGGGATATAAATAAGGTCTTGAGGATATCTCTCCAAGGAGAACCCGCAATAATGGATTCGTTAGATAAGTTTAGATTTAGAAAGGATATAGGAAAGTATTGGTTTGGAAATAGGGTAGTTGATGAGTGGAACAGTCTGCCTAGTAGGGTTATTGAAGCTAGGACCTTGGGTAGTTTCAAATTTAGGTTGGATAAATTCATGAGTGAGAGGGGTTGGATTTGAGTGGGACTCGCACATGAATAAATAGAATTATTAAAGCTTATTTCTTGGGTAGCATTGAAAATTAGATTGAGCAAGTGTTCTGTTAGTGGGACGGATTGTGAAGGACCTGCCTAGTATGGGCCAACAGGCCTGCTGCAGTGTTCCTCCTTTCTTATGTTCTTATGTTCTTAAAAACATTGAAGAGAAAACCGACACTTTAACTCTATCTTGATGTGAAGAGTAATAGTGTACATAGGAACAATTATTTGTAGGTTTTCTGTAAATTTTAAATTTAAAATCAATGTTACCCTTAATAATAAAAACATCTATGAGTTATTTACTTCGAATTCAACAGTAAAATTTATGGAATGAGCTAAGCTATTTAATTTAACAAGGAAATTGTTTATGTCAACATTTTTAGGCATAAGGCACAAAATATCATCAACATATCTATACCACTTAGCTCTATTGGGAAGGATTGTGTTAAGCAATCTTGTTTCGAAAAATTCCATATATAAATTACTAAGAACAGGTGAAAGAGGATTTCCCATTGCCATACCAAACTTCTGAGTGTAAAACTCATCATTAAATACAAATTTTGCATCAACAATACAAAGTTTAATAAGTTTAATGATAGTAGGAACTGGCAATGGTAAATCGTAATTAACCAGTTCTTCAGATAAGAAACTTAGTAAATCATCAACTGGAACTTTTGTAAACAAGGAGGTAACATCAAAACTAACCATATTGAAATCGTTTAAATCAGTCAAGGTGCTTAATTTATCAACTAAATCTAAATCGTGCCGATTAGGTAAAACTTGCGATTTTGGCTTAAATAGCAACGCTCTTCTTGCCTTATAAGACAAGCAAAAATTTGTTTATGCAATAATTTCGCAAAAATCATTCTGAAACCTAAAGAAAAAAATATAAGAACATAAGAACATAAGAACATAAGAAAGGAGGAACACTGCAGCAGGCCTGTTGGCCCATTCTGGGGTCCTTCACATTCCATCCCACTAACAGAATATTTGTTAAGAACATAAGAACATAAGAAAAGGAGGAACACTGCAGCGGCCTGTTGGCCCATACAGGCAGGTCCTTCAAATTCGTCCCACTAACAGAATTTTGCTAACCCAAAATTTTAATGCTACCCAAAAAAAATTTTGACAATTTACCCACTCATGCCGAGTCCCACTCAAACCAACCCCCCTTTTCCAAATCATGAATTTACCAAAACCCAAATTTAAAAAATACCCAAGGTCCTAGCTTAAAACCCTACTAGGCAGACTTTCCCCTTCCTATCAACTCCCCCTTTTCCAAAAACCCAAAAACTTTCCTATACCCCTTTTAAACCCCAAACTTATAAATTGAATCCATTATTGCGGGTTCTCTTTTGGGGAATATCCTCAAGCCTTTTTTTATATCCCTTTTTTTAATACCCTTTTTTTCCCCTTGTATACCTCGATCATGTCCCCCTCATTCTACGTCTTACAAGTGAATGTAATTTTAGGGTCTTCAATCTTTCTTCGTGGGGGGATTTCAATGTAGGGGATTAATTTAGTCATTCTACGCTGAATGTTTTCTAACGAATTTAGGGGCCATTCTGAAATGGAGACCGTGAGCTCCCTTTTAAACTGGGGGGAGGCCTTACTAATGATGTATAAAGCTGTAAATAACCTTAGGACTTCTGTTGCTAACACTTCTTGGGGATAAATCCCAGTAATCTATTTGCCTTATTACGTACGCTTTTGGGATTGCTGTCTTGGTTTAAGGTTGCTGCTTTACCATCACCCCCAAGTCCTTCTCGCAATCTGTATGGCTAAGTTCTACGTTATTTAACATAAGTGCTTGGGTTATGGACAATTTTCCCCCGGGTTCAGAACCTTGCATTTATCTACATTGAACTGCATCTGCCACTTTTCTGACCACTAATTAAGTTTATTATTAAATTATTTTTAACGTATCTAAAATATATTTAGTTGGGTTAGGCTAAATTAAATTTCGCTTCTTGTAATAAGGTTAGGTAGGTTTTCAAAGTTTCTCTTGGTACAAAATTATATTTTTTTTAACATAAATAAAAAAAAATATCTTTAAACGTATAAAAATTTTTTTTAAAAAAAGGGAAAATTTTTTGATAAGTTCTTGCTAATTGACCAGTTTTCCTTTTAAACGGAAAAACATATTTCTATATTCTATTTAGACTATATAAAGCCAAAATACATTAACAAAAATACAGTAGGGAGTAGAACAACATACTTAACATCTCAGAGCTATATCTCGAATTCTTCGTCCAGCTCCACGGCGGTGGGCCGCGTGCCCAGAATGCTGCAGGCATTTTCCTCTGATCGCAACACTGAGTCTCTGAAAGAGAAAACTGGCCGCTATGTGATCCTTGGTTTCTGTTATGAGTTTTTCATCCACCTCTCTAAGGAACTTTAGAGTACACTTGCCCCATGCTCCAAGGGTCTCTGACCCTATTGGGATGATGTTACAGCGAGGGGAAATGTCGACATATTTGTGGATCATCTGGGTATCCCTGTAACTAGCCGCTCCACCCCCTTCAGCTTCAGAGTATGAAAAGTAAGTGTCTGCCATTGTGGCGGCACAGGTGTAGTCCCTGGAAATCTGCTTACCATCCTTCCAGGGTAGCATAATGGCTCCATCAGGACGCTTTTGACTTCCGTCAGACCTCAGTATTTGGGTTCCTGTTAAGCTGGGCAACGGGCTGTGGCGAGACTAATCTTTAAGATGTCGTTGACCTCCTCATGTCTAGCATACTTCCGTTCTGATGTGTGACATACGAGACCATGAACTCTGAATTGATCAGCCGACGCCCAGCCGCAAATACACCAGTGTTCGGTGAGTATGGGGGCGGCTAGGCGGAGAGCAACACCAATCCGAATGGCCTGTGGGTCGAGTCGAATGCTCAGGCAGAAATGGGATCAGCTAAAAGGAAATCATTTGAATGTGGTATTGATCAATAACAACATTACGACTAGCCAAAGCAGCATGGATTCGAATCCTTGACTAGTCGCAGTGTTGCTATTGATCAATACCACTCGTTCGTGGTTACAATAATATGTATGTATGAATATATATATATATATATATATATATATATATATATATATATATATATATATATATATATATATATATATATATATATATATATATATATATATATATATATATATATAAGAACATAATAATGGAGGAACACTGCAGAAGGCCTACTGGCCCATACAAGGCACGTTCTTATCAAAACCACCACTACCTAAGAATTTACTCCCGTACTCACGACACTAATCAAACTCAGCCCCTCCCACTCATATATTTGTCCAATCTATTTTTAACGCCACCAAAGGTCATAGCCTCTATCTCCCTACTCGGAAGATTGTTCCACACATCTACAACTCTGTTCGAAAACCAGTACTTGCCTATGTCCTTTCTAAATCTAAATTTATCCAATTTAAATTCGTTATTTCTGGTTCTTACTTGGTTCGATATCATCAGTATTTTATTAATATCTCCTTTGTTTATGCCCATCATCCACTTGTACACCTCGATGATATCTCCCCTTCATTCTACGTCTCTCCAGAGAGTGGAGATTCAATGCTCTAAGTCTATCTTCATACGGGAGATTTCTTATACTGTAAATCATTTTAGTCATTCTTCTTTGTATGTTCTCCAATGAATCTATATCCATCCTGTAGTAAGGAGACCAAAACTGAGCTGCATAATCCAAATGAGGTTCTCACTAGTGATGTATAGAGCTGTAAAATAACTTTTGGACTTCTGTTGCATATACTTCTTGAAATAAATCCTAGTAATCTGTTAGCCTTATTGCGCACACTTAGGCACTGTTGTCTTGGCTTTAGATTTTTGCTTACAATGACTCCCAAGTCTTCTTCACATTCTGTATGATCAAGCTCTACTTCACCTAGTTTATAAATTCGAGGGATATTTTCATTACCAAGGACTAGTACCTTACACTTGTCCACATTGAATTTCATCTGCCACTTTTCAGACCAAGACATTAATTTGTCCAAATCCTCCTGGAGTTCACTGGTATCCTCCTCAGAATGAATCATACGCCTATTTTTGTATCATCAGCAAATTTACTCATGTCACTTGCAATTCCTTCATCAAGGTCATTTATGTAAATTATGAACAACAATGGGCCTAAAACTGATCCAAGTGGAACGCCACTAGTGACTAATCCCCATTCAGATTTGACCCCATTAATGAAAACTCTCTGCTTTCTATTGGTAAGCCATGCCTCTATACATACTAGAACTTTATCTCCTATACCATGAGCTGCCACCTTTCTTAAGAGTCTCTTGTGAGGTACTCTATCGAAGGCCTTACTGAAATCCAAGTAAACTATATCAAATTCTTTATCACTGTCTACTGCCTCAAATGTTTTATTGAAAAACGTCAGTAAATTTGTCAGGCAGGAACGACCTCTCGTGAACCCATGCTGAGATTCATTAATCAAATTATGTTCTTCAAGATGACTTCTAATAATATCAGCTATAATTGATTCTAATAATTTGCCTACTATAGACGTGAGGCTTATTGGACGGTAATTTGATGGAATTGACTTATCCCCTGATTTGAATATTGGAACTACATTAGCTATCTTCCACATCTCTGGCACAACACCAGTTAGGATGGACATATTAAACACATTCGTTAATGGCTGACTAAGTTTCATCTTGCATTCTTTAGGTACCCTGGAAAACAACTCGTCGGGTCCCGGAGACTTATTTTGCTTCAGTTTATTTATCTGTTCGATAACCATGTCCCTCGTGACAGTAATATTAGTTAACTTGAATTCTTCAGGAACTGAATAAGTGTTAATTTCTGGAATCTCATTTACGTCTTCTTGTGTAAAGACTGACAAAAAATAGTCATTAAATAGAGAACACATTTCCAGTTCGTTATCCGTCAGCTGTCCATTCCCAATTTTCAGAGGTCCTACCTTTTCCCTCACCTTCGTCCTATACACTTGAAAGAACCCTTTTGGATTAGTCTTTGATTCATTAGCAACCTTAATCTCATAGTCACGTTTAGCCTTTCTAATCCCCTTTTTTACTTCTCTTTTCAACTGAACATATTGGTCAATAAGGTTAACATCTCCTCTTTTGTTAGGTGATGTCATAGTTTGGTGATGTCATACTTAGGTGTCGTTATAGTTAGGTGAGGTTATAGTTAGGTGAGGTCATAGTCATGTGTGTGTATGTGTGTGTGTGTGTGTGAGCGCGCGCGTGTGTTTGCTTACCCTAGTTCCGTACTCCAGAAGACCATCTACGGGCCCTCAGATGAACTCCCTTCCTCACTTCCCCAGGTTCAGCGGTTGTGGCCCCTCCCCAGTGACCATGCGCCTATAAATTCCTCTTTTCTCCCCTAATAGATGTTTTAGCCTCCAGTTAAACCATTTGGGATCATTATTATTTGACCTAAATTCTCTCTGGGGAATAAATATACTTTGTGCACGTTGTACATTATTAAGAAAAAAATCATAAACGCAGATCCCATCGTAATCGTTAGCTAGATTACCCCAGTTGAGATTAGACAGGTGTTCTCTAAGTCCAATATAGTCGGCAGTACGAAAATGAGGAATTTTTACCGTATTATCCCTATTCTCGTACTCCCAGGTAATATTAAAAGTAATGGATTTGTGATCACTTGCGCCAAGCTCTTCAGTGATCTCCAGATTATTTACAAGGGTTTCATTATTTGACAAGACTAGGTCGAGCAAATTATTACCTCTGGTAGGCTCCGTCACACACTGCTTCAAAATATAGTCCTGAACTACTTCCATAAAGTCACTGGACTCCAGATTACCGGTCAAAGAAGTCCAGTCAATTTGACTAAAGTTAAAATCCCCTACTATCACTACGTTATTGTGTCTAGAAGCCCTAACAATTTCGTCCCAAAGAAGTCTTCCTCTATCGTGATCCAAGCCTGGAGGTCGGTATATTACACCTACAATCAGTTTTTCTTGACCTTCTAGAAACTCTACCCAAACAGATTCTGTCAATGATCCATCTATTTTTATGCCTGTTTTTATGCAGCAATTTATATTTTCTCGTACATATAATGCAACTCCACCCCCTTTCCCATTATATCTATCTACATGGAACAACTTAAACCCCTGAATATGACACTCAGCAATCATATCCTAACTCTTTATATTATATTATGTTTCAGTTATTGCAATGACATCAAAGTTCCCAGCACATGCTACCAAACGTAATTCGTTAATTTTATTTCTGGCGCTTCGATAGTTAGTGTAAAATACATTGAGATGTATCTTCTTGTGAACCTGTTTCATATTCAGCTTTTGTTTTACACAAATTCTGTTACTATTATTACCCTGTGTTACTCGATTACTGTTATTGTTAAGATTTATGATATCAAAGCCTGAATCAATATTTTGACCCTCATTATTCACCATTCCTAAACTTATACCTCTAACTAATCCTAGTTTAAAGCCCTAACAACATCCTCAACTGAGCTAGAGAGAAATTCTACACCTGCCCTGGATAAGTGAACCCCATCCCTGGCATACATGTCATTTCGGCCATAGAAGTGGTGTCAGTTGTCAATGAATGGGACTGCATTATCCTTAGTGTTTGTCCAGGCAGCAATTTATACCAATCGCTCTTGACAGCTATTCATTTCCAACACCCCTTCTTGGCAAAATGCCACATATAACAGGGCGCCCCCTCTTCTTCCTAATTATGTCTATTGCTGTCCTGTACCTTCTAACTAAATCCTCACTTCTACGCTTGCCTACATCATTGCCTCCAGCACTGAGGCAGATAATAGGATTGATCACATTACCGTTCATGATGTTGTCAAGCCGGCTAACATTATCCTCCATCCCAGCCCAAGGAAAGCAAACCCTCTGTCTCCTACTCTTATCCTTCAAGCAGAATGCCCTATCCATATACCTAACCTGGCTATCCCCAACAACAACAATGTTTTTACCTTCCTTGGTGTCATTCGTCGTGACGTTCCCAGTAGTCGACTCACATTCATCGGGTAGCACGGAGAAGGCGTTCGATGTTTCCACAACAGTTTCCACAGCAGTCTCTTTCTTCTTCATCGTTTCTAACTCTCCATTCGTTTTCTTGATCTTCAACTTCGTTCCATGAAGTCCGGCCACTGCCCAGGTTCCCTTCTTGACCTGAGGACTCACAACAGGAGGACTACTACGAATCCTCTTGTTTTCCTCCGTCAATCGCCGAATCTCAAGCTTCGCTACCTCAATTCCCTGCTTAAGCTGCTGGTAAAGTTGCTCAATGGACGGCATCTTGGTTCACTTCACAGAGCAAAAGTGGTTCAGTCCACAGTTCCTATTACCGTTCATGATGTTGTCAAGCAGGCTAACAATATCTTCCTTGCTATTTATAATATATATCAATGACCTTGACGAGGGAATTACTAGTGATATGAGCAAATTCGCCGACGACACGAAGATAGGTAGGATAATTGATTCAAACATAGAAGTCATAGAACTTCAGGAAGATTTAGACAAACTTAATTCGTGGTCAGAGAAGTGGCAGATGCAGTTCAATGTAGATAAATGCAAGGTTCTGAAGCTCGGGAGTGTCCATAACCCAAGCACTTATAAGTTAAATAACGTAGAACTTAGCCATACAGATTGCGAGAAGGACTTGGGGATGATGGTAAGCAGCAACCTTAAACCAAGACAGCAATGCCTAAGTGTACGTAATAAGGAAAATAGATAACTGGGATTTATATCAAGAAGTGTTAGCAACAGAAGTCCAGAGGTTATATTACAGCTTTATACATAATTAGTAAGGCCCTCACCTAGATTACGCAGCTCAGTTCTGGTCTCCATATTACAGAATGGACATAAATTCCTTAGAAAACATTCAGCGTAGAATGACTAAATTAATACATTGCATTAGAAATCTTCCTTACGAAGAAAGATTGAAGACCCTTAAATTACATTCACTTGTAAGACGTAAAATGAGGGGAGACATGATCGAGGTATACAAGTGGAAAATGGGTATTAACAAAGGGGATATAAATAAGGTCTTGAGGTATTTTCCCAAGAGAGAACCCGCAATAATGGATTCAAGTTAGATAAGTTTAGATTTAGAAAGGATATAGGAAAGTATTGGTTTGGAAATAGGGTAGTTGATAAGTGGAACAGTCTGCCTAGTAGGGTTATTGAAGCAAGGACCTTGGGTAGTTTTTAATTTAGGTTGGATAAATTCATGAGTGAGAGGGGTTGGATTTGAGTGGGAATTGCACATGAGTAAATAGAATTATCAAAACTTATTTCTTGGGTAGCATTGAAAATTAGGTTGAACAAATATTCTGTAAGTGGGATGGAATGTGAAGGACCTGCCTAGTATGGGCCAACAGGCCTGCTGCAGTGTTCCTCCTTTCTTATGTTCTTTATTGACAACGTTTCGCCCACGCAGTGGGCTTTATCAAGTCACAGACAGATCTACCTGGAAAAAGAGGAACATGAACATTTATAGGATTTAGTCAGGTGGAGAATACTGCATGTGACAGTCTTCAAAGTAGTGTGATAGTTTAAAACCTTGGGTAACTTAAAGGACCTAAATATTGGTAGAATTACCGACAATTTGTTAAGTAAAAGAACACAAATGCAACTAATGTGACATTTTATTGTGGCAACGTTTCGCTCTCCAGGAGAGCTTGACAAAGCTCCTGGAGAGCGAAACGTTGCCACAATAAAATGTCACATTAGTTGCATTTGTGTCCTTTTACTTAACATTCTTGAGTTCTATGTGGGATAGCGATGAAGAAGTTGGATTAATTTCAGGTTAAATTGTTTTATATTCTTTACTAATTTTACTTTTTAATAAAATTGTTTATCATATTATGTTATTATTGATTTCTCTATCTTTTAATTTCCAAAAGGAGGAACTAGACTTATCAAATACACTTTGAGGGTCTGATAGGGCTAATGAACCTTCACAGTAGTGAAGATGGCAGGTCCCATGCACAGGCACGACCAAGTCACCAAGAGTTACAGGAAAAATTAAATTAGACACATATGCAACACTTGGGTATCTTTATTGAGGAAACGTTTCGCCACACAGTGGCTTCATCAGTCCAATACAAAGAAGAAAGTAGTAATAAAAGGAGGAGTTTGAGGTAATCAGTCCCTCGGCCTGAAGTCGATGTGTTCAGTCCATCAATCTTAAAGTAATTACAACATAAGGTTGTTGTTGTTGTATGTTCGCCGGTACATCCGGCCCGGGTCTTCTTTGTATTGGACTGATGAAGCCACTGTGTGGCGAAACGTTTCCTCAATAAAGATACCCAAGTGTTGCATATGTGTCTAATTTAACAACTTGTCGGTTCTCTGAACCATTCATCTACACCCTGTCTAACACAGCAACTTCTTGGGATCTTGATACAAACGGATTCTTCAACATTTGTCCAAACCTTTGGACAAGGACTTACTTCGACTAGTGGATGGTACCACTATGACCCCGCCTCCTCCTGTTTCATCTCACCTGTATACAGTATATAAGCAACTTCTATTTGCCTTATGTACAGTAGTACGACGGTCATTATTGTGAACATCATCGTCTTACAGATACACAACACAGGACAGATGAACCATGCCAGTCCAAGGACTCAGCACTAAAAGGCGCTACTCATGGAACAACGACTCTCAGTCCACCTTGGAGGAGGTTCAAGCCCCCCCCCCCCCCAAGAAGGTCAAGGATCAACCGAGTGGCGGGGATACTGCCATAGAGCTGAACTCCCCATCGGTCCAGACAACGGTGCCGGGGCCTGCCCAGGATCCCAGCCTGGAGGATCCTGCCTCAGATGGGGCTGGGGAGTTTACCCTGGTGGTCAGGGGAAGGAACCGGTCTGGTCGCGCTCAGACAGCCAGTTCCTTCAACAGGTTTATATTCCCCACCTACGAGATGGTGAAGGAGTTGGAGACAGCAGACCCCTCCAGCAAGCTCAGCTGCGAAATCACCCTCAGGGGAGAGATCCTGGCCAAGCCTCGGGACGAGGATACATACGTCAGGATCAAGACCATGGCTTCTCAGAACCCGGGGATAAGGAGCTCTTTGCCCAGGACAAGGTGAGCAAGGGGTTGTCGAGCACGTCCCTTTGCCCATCCCAGCAGAGCGCTTCCTCGAAGTGCCCAACATATCCAAGGCCGAAAGACTAACTACGGGAATCAACAAGGCACCGACTCAGAGCGTATTGATCCACCACAGGGGGCCCCTTCCTGCCCACATACACCTAGGAATGTGGGGAAATTCAAGACCTGGCAATACATAGATGGCTCGCTCCAGTGCTACAATTGCCAGGGATTCAACCACATTGCAGCCACCTGCCAGCATGTGAAGTGCGGGGTCTGCAGCAAGCAGCACGACTCCAGGGACTGCATAGCCCTGCTCAGGCAGAACAACCCCGAGATTCAACGCCCAGAGCCCAGATGTGTCAATTGTGGGAAGAGGCACCACGCCTGGAATCGGAGCTGTCCTGCTATAACGCAGCGGTGGCAACAGATACGGCAGCGGCACGCCCCTACGACGACCACAGCAAAGCCCAACACTCGGGGCCCCCAGCAGCAACAGACAGGGTCGACGACCAACCCATGGAACACTCAGCAGCGGCCACCAGGGACACACATCACAGCTTCCCAGAGCCAGCCCACGACCTACAACACCGAGTTCCCAATGCTGGGCTCCTGCCAGACAGGACAAGGTACAGCTCCCGGCACGAACCAGGGTGGCCAACGACCCGGACAAGCGCCAAAGCCTCAGAGAAAGCAGAATCGTGGGACGAACAAAGCCCGGCTCAGGGATGCTGCGCAAGGGGCTGGGGCCACACGGCAACAGACCCCGCCGACCCACCAGTGGAGCCCCCCAATGCAAAGTCAAGACGTCCCCGTGAGCAAAGAACGAAAACCTTCACGGGCCAGCCAGATCGCCCAGAGAGCAGTGCAGGCCTACACAGCAGCAACTCAGTCAACGGTGGATACAGAACAGCAGCCCCAGAGCCCAATCGAGACACCAGCAGCCGCCTCGACCCTGAGCGATGGGGAACCGGACTACAAGAATGCCAGCTTCACCTCGATGATCACGATCATCACGGAGTGCATTTCAAACCTGCTCCCGTCTATGGTGGACCGGGAGAACTGCAGAGAGCTCCTAGGCACCCTTTTCAGCTTGGTTCTGCTGGACCCGAAGTCGTCAGCAAATTGCAGGAACATCTCGGCAGGGTCTTCGAGTCCACAATCAAGAGGAGACAGGAAATGATGACTCCATCGAGGGAGTCCATGGACGAGCAGGAGTGGATGGAGTCCGACGGGTCGCTCTCCAGCCATTAAAAATTCTACAATGGAACATCTGCGGTCTGCGACAGAAAATCCACCTCGTCGTCGAAACGGCAGTCCAGGAGGCAATCGACGTTTTCCTGCTCCAGGAGACCTTAGTGAACCCGCCGCCGAACCCGCAGCCACGCATACCGGGATTCTCGGCCTACCTACAGCGAGCTGGAGTTCCCGCCAGGGGCATGGCAGTCTACGTAAGGAACTCCATTCCCCACTCAATCGTCAGCGACCCCATCAACTGTGGCGAAGGGGTTGAGGTGCAAGCTGTCACTCTGCACCTACCGGCCGGGCCACTAACGATCTATAATGTGTACCGGAACCCGAGAGTCACCCTCGACCTCTCCGAAGTTGCAGCTCTCGCTGTGTCGCCCAGCCATGGCGTGCTGGTGGCAGGGGATATCAATGCCCACCATGAGCTACTGCGCTCAGTCACTCCCACAAATGAGACAGGCAGGCACCTTGCAGAAGTGCTGGAGGATGTTCCCGAGATCGCCCTCCTCAACACAGGAGAGCCGACTCACCACTATGGCAACCGACTGGACGTCACGCTCCTCTCCCGGATGCTACTTCCAGGAGCCAGTTGGGAAATCCACCCTCTTCTCACCAGCGACCATTTTGCAATCGTCACCACTCTGTCGCTCTCAAGACACCCTCCGTACTCCCCACCTCCACGGTGGAACACTAAGAAAGCTGACTGGCAGTGCTTCCAGGACGTCATCCAGCAGTGGTGGGAGGAGACTGATCTCTCTGACGACCCAGATGAGGCTACCCAGAGCCTCCAAGCAGCTTTCTCGAGCAGCCGAGGCGGCAATACCACTCACAAGGGTCGGGGGGAAGCCCAAGCGTGATTGGTGGTTCTATGACGAGGCAGTCAAAGAACAAAACCACCGCGTCAATCGTGCCCGTAGGGGTTTCACCGACGCAACCCCACGGCTGGGTCCCTCAGGCTTCTGCGAGAGGTGGTGCGGCACGCACGCCACATCTCCCACAGGACACGTCTGGCAAAGTGGTTTGAGTGGTGCTTCCTTCAGCCACTACTCTACCCTGTCTGAGATCTGGAAGAAGATCAGCATAGCTACGGGAAAGCGCAGAGGCGCTGTGCGTGCTCATCATGACCCGGCTGGGGAGGCAGAGAGGCTGGTGGTACTCTTCACATCCAGGGCAGCCACAGCCCGACTACCCCAGGACATCCAGGACCTCCAGGCCACCCTCCTCTCTGGTAGGACTGCCAGGATTCTAGAGGCATCCCAGGCACAAGACAACACCGACGTCGAGTTCACCGGTCGGGAGCTGCAAGCTGCCTTCAAGACTTCACGGGACACGGCCCCCGGGCAGGACGGAATCAGCTACAGTATGATCTCAAAGGCAGGGCCACACGGGCATGACGCCCTCCTGGAAGTCATCAACCGTACCTGGAGGGTCGGGCGACTTCCCACCGCATGGAAGGAAGCCAACATCCTGCCGATCCCCAAGCCCAGGGATCCAGGCAACATGCGGCCCATTTCCCTCACCAGCTGCCTATCCAAGGTTGCAGAGAGGATGGTGTTGGAGCGCCTAAGATGGAAGCTTGGTCCGGAGCACCAACACATCTACGGCTTCACACGGGGAGTGGGCACCTCTGAGAGCGTCACCACCCTCATGGCCAGCATTGAGTCTGACAAGAGGCCGAAGATTGTCATCTTTCTCGACCTTGAGAAGGCCTTCGAGCTGGCCAGTGCACCGGCCATCCTCGACCTACTGGCGCGCAAAGGAGTGAGGGGCAAGCTGCTTGCCTGAGTCGGCTCATACCTACAGGGCCGGCAGGCGCGGTAGCTTCCAGGGGCAGGCTTCGCCCTCAGGACCTTGGAAATGGCACCCCGCAGGGCGGAGTCCTCAGCCCAACTCTCTTCAACGTGCTGATGCATGAGCTGGTGCAGCTGACGTTCTCAGCAGGCACCCGACTGCTCAGCTACGCTGATGACCTGGCACTCATTGTCATCGGGAAGCCTGGACTGTTGCGCAAAGCCCAACGCGACCTCAGCCTGCTAGATACCACCTGCCGTCGCCTTGGCCTCAAGATCTCGGCGGAAAAGTCCAAGGCCATGATCTTTCGTGCCAAGGTGCCTGATACCAGGCTGAAGATCTCAGACATCAACCTGACTGGGTCAGCAGTTACCAATATCTTGGTATATGGATTGACAGCCGACTCTCCTTCCGCAAGCAGGCAGAGCATGTCAGGGAGCGTGCCATGCAACGTGTCACGGCCATGCGTGCCATGGCCAATCCTAGGACTGGTGCCAGCCACGATATTCTCTGGATGTTCTACGTGCAGGCGGTGCGCTCGCTAGTCGACTATGGTGCAATCACCCTGGCCCATGCTCATCCCTCATGCCTCAAGCGCCTCAGCGTTGTACAAAATGCTGCGGCTCGGGTCATGCTGGGGCTCCGGGCTGGACGAACACAGTGACTCTGAACAGAGAGGCCCAACTGCAGCCCCTAAGTGACAGAATCGCCCTTGTTGCTGCCAGGAGGTTGGCCAAATTTGTCCAGCTACCGGGCGGTGAGCGCCTGCTGAGAGACCTCCTTGACCGTCAGCGAGGTTGTGGTCGGCTGCGGAAGTGACACAGGAGCTCCTGCCCATGCCGCTCCTCGAGGACAAGGGATGCGACCGGCCAGTCGATGGGTACACCATGGGCACAAGAACCTGTCGTAATCCACCTTGCAAACCTGCCAGCCAGCAAGCATCACTGTCCACAGCACGTGCTGCAGCGGTGGGCAGCTGCAAGCATTGCTGCAGCGGAGCATCCCGGGTGTGCAGTGTACTACACTGATGGATCAAGAGACCCCCGAGGCCGGCCGCACGGGTTCCGGGATATATCACTCCTCCCTAACGGCCGGCTGGCGCCTCCCAGACCACTGCAGCATCCTACAGGCAGAACTCCACGCCATCCAGAGGGCCATCCAACATGCGCTCCTGGAACACCACCAACCTCCAGTCATCCACGTCGACTCCAGGGCGGCGATACAGGCCATCATGCATAGGGAGCCCAAGGATAACATCCGGCTCCTCACCGCCATCAGAAGAGACCTACATTCACTTGACGAGCAGGGCCGGCAAGCAACAATCAATTGGATACCAAGCCACATCGACCTTGCTGGGAATGATGAGGCGGATGGGACGGCTAAGTCTGCCACACTTGCGGCCCAACCTGCGACTACAATTGCCATTAGCCGCAGGCAGGTGCACCTGGGGGCAGCTTCGGCAGCCAGACGCCCACTACCAGCACCGGGAGCATCTCGGAGCCGGCACTGGTATGATAGAGCGACACGTAGGGAGCCCCCACCAAACATGAGGAAACTGAACAGGGAGCTGCAAGTCAGTGTCCACCGCCTGCGCCTCAACTACCCTACTGCAAAGCGCCTCATCGAACGCATGAGTGAGGAGCTTTGCCGCCACTGCGACCGGATGGTTCCAAAGCCTCTAGTTCACTACATGCTTGACTGTCCTGCGACGACGTCCATCCGCCGCAGGCACTTCCCGATGGCACCTGGGGATCTGACCCGCGAGGACAAAGCAGCCCGGCTGGTTTACCTGGCCACCCATGATTTGGAGACACTGCTCCCAGTCCTAGCCACCAACCCGCCCGCCCCCTCGATGACGACGCCGGAGAACCCCGACGACGACCAAGACTACCCACTACAGCTATTCTTTCTCTCACTTCCTTCTTTCTTATCCCCCATCCTTCTTCTTCCTATGTAGGTAGAACCACAGCCTGAAGTACCAATATCTGCTGATGAAGATGCGACGTCAGAAGACACTCCCCATCATGGGGAGCCACAGCGAGAAAGAAAGAAGAAGATGACACCCTCTACCCAGGAGGCCAATGCCGGGTCACCATTTGGAGAAGACCCGGGCCGGATGTACCGGCGAACATACAACAACAACAACCTCAATCTTGAGGGACTGACAACCTCACACTCCTCCTGTTCTTCACGATTCTCCTTTGTATGGACTGATGAAGCCACTGTGTGGCGAAACGTTTCCTCAATAAAGTTACCCAAGTGTTGCATATGTGTCTAATTTACCAACTCGTCGGTTCTCTGAACCATTCATTCACATCCTGTCTGACACTGCAACATCTTGGTATCTTAATACAGGGATTTCTTCGCTTGCCTATTCCTTTGGCACGACCTACTTCCACATTGAACAAATGTGATACCTCCTACAACTGCTGCACCTCTCCTGTCTACAGTATATAAGCTCCCTCTGCTCATATGCTGTTATTCTATTCAAGATTGATGGACTGACAACATTGACTCAAGATTGAGGGACTGACAACCTCACACTCCTCCTGTTCTTCACGATTCTCCTTTGTATGGACTGATGAAGCCACTGTGTGGCGAAACGTTTCCTCAATAAAGTTACCCAAGTGTTGCATATGTGTCTAATTTAATTTCATAGTCCCGTTTAGCTTTTCTTATCCCCTTTTTAACGTCCCTCTTAATGTCAGTATACTGATTTATAAGATGACCCTCACCTCTTTTTATGCGCCTATAAATTCCTTTCTTCTGATCTAAAAGATATTTGAGCCTATTATTCATCCATTTTGGGTCATTTCTACTTGATCTAATTTCTTTGTAAGGGATAAATGTTCTTTGGGCAGCCTGTATAGTGTTAAGAAAACTGTCATATTGATACCTCTCTTCGTCACCCCAGTCCACAGTTGATAAGTGTTCTCTAAGTCCATTATAATCTGCTAAGCGAAAATCTGGGACAGTTACTGAATTATCCCTACTATCATACATCCATTCAATGCTAAAGGTAATTGACTTGTGGTCGCTTGAGCCGAGTTCCTCTGTAATTTCTTAATTATTAACAAGGGTTTCCTTGCTTGCCAGAACCAAGTCAAGTAGGTTATTTCCCCTTGTAGGTTCTGTCACAAACTGCTTCAAAAAGCAATCGTGAACTACTTCTAAAAAGTCGTTAGATTCTAAATTCCCTGTCAAGAAATTCCAATTAATCTGACTAAAGTTAAAGTCCCCTAGAATTACTACGTTATCGTGCCTTGTGGCCTTAACAATTTCCTCCCAAAGTAGTCTCCCTTGTTCCCTATCTAAGTTTGGAGGACAGTAAATCACGCCAAAAATCAATTTTTCACACCCCTCTGAAAATTCTATCCAGACAGACTCTGCTTACCATAACCCCCAAGTCCTTTTCGTAATCTGTATGGCTAAGTTCTACTTTATTTAACTTATAAGTGCTTGGGTTATGGACACTCCCGAGCTTCAGAACCTTGCATTTATCTACATTAAACTGCATCTGCCAATTTTCTTACCAGGAAATGAGTTTGTCTAAATCCTCCTGATGTTCCCTGACATCTACGTTTGAATAAATTATCCTACCTATCTTCGTGTCATCGTCGAATTTGCTCATATCACTAGTAATTCCCTCATCAAGGTCATTGATATATATTATAAACAACAACGGGCCTAAGACTGATTCCTGTGGAACACCACTTGTTACAGATCCCCACTCGGATCTAACCCCATTTATGCACACTCTCTGCTTCCTATTGGTGAGCCATGACTCGATCCATGACAGCACTTTTCCCCCAATGCCATGAGCTGCCACTTTCTTTAACAGTCTCTGGTGCTGTACTCTATCAAAAGCCTTACTAAAATCTAAATAAACAATATCGAATTCTTTATCGTGATCAACAGCCTCAAAAGCTTTACTAAAGAATGTTAATAAATTAGATAGGCAGGAACGGCTCCTCGTGAATCCATGCTGAGTATCATTAATCAAATTATGGTTATCTAGATGGCTTCTAATAATATCAGCTATAATTGACTCTAGTAATTTGCCTACAATTGAGGTCAGGCTTATTGGGCGGTAATTTGACGGTAGTGACTTGTCCCCTGCTTTAAAAATAGGAATTACATTAGCCATCTTCCACATATCAGACACTACACCTGTTTGGAAATAAATGGTATAAAATACCGACACAATGGAAAAATAAATACATAAGCAGTATAATGTGATCCTTTATTGACAACGTTTCGCCCACGCAGTGGGCTTTATCGAGTCACAGACAGATCTACCTGGAATAAGAGTGACATGAGTATTTATAAGATTTAGTCAGGTGGAGAATGCTGGGTCAGGTTGAGAATGCTGCATGTGACAGTCTTCAAAGTAGTGTGATAGTTTAAAACCTTATGTGACTTAAAGGACCTGCAGCTCTATGTGGGATAGCGTTGAAGAAGTTTCTTGGCAATAGGTTCAGCTATGTTGTAGAAGCCGTTGTTCTGGTTGAAGTTGTTGGATATACAGATAAGTGATGATTCCAAGATTCTTCGGTATTGAGTGTTGTCTTCTCTGGCGATGAGTCTTGCGTTTCTGTAGTTGATTAAATGGTTGTGTAAATTTCGGTGTTGAACACAGGCATTTCATGAGTCGTCAGATCTGGCTGCGTACTGGTGTTCTGAAATGCGTGTTTGGAGGTCTCTGGATGTTTCGCTCGATGTATAATGTGCTGCAGTCATTACAAGGAATTGTGTATACCCCTGCAGTGGATTGAAGCTTGTCCTGTCTGTTACTGGTAATGTCCTTGATGGTGGTGGATGTGGAGGTAGATACTCGGACTGAGGTATTGGAAAAAATGTTGGAAACGTGTTTGGCAATGGAGTTGGTGGGGAGGACTATGTATCTTTTCTCGGCAGTATCTTCTCTGGGTGTGTTGAAGATGTTTAATGCCCGTCGTCTACAGTCTCTAATGAAGTGATGAGGATAGTGAAGTTTAGAAAAAACTTGCTCAATAAGGGAGCATTCTTCCTCAAGGAACTCACTGCTGCAGATTCTGAGTGTGCGCAAGAAAAAGCCTATAATTACACCACGTTTAATCTTGGTGTCGTGGTGAAGTAGAAGTGGAGAAGATCGTGTTGGTTGGTAGGTTTTCGATAGACTTTAAAACGAAGTTCATGGTCAGCTTTGCAGAGAAGAACATCAAGGAATGGAAGGGAGTTGTCGACTTCTTCTTCTAGTGTGAACTGGATTGATGGCTCAACCTGGTTGAGCTTGTGTTGGAGAGCTTGAACGTTGAAACGTCTGGGAGTAATGGTGAGAATGTCGTCAACATAACGGAGCCAGGTGACAGTAGAGGGAATAATAGTGGAAAAACGCTAGGCTGATGGAATAATGAATAAGTGGAGGAATGGCACTAAAAAATCAGAGGCATCCCCTGGACATCATAGGTTTCACAGAAACCAAGCTCAGGATCTTATCCAACAGGATACCAGATCCTGAGGAAAGACAGAGGGAACAGAGGGGTCAGTGGAGTGGCACTGCTTATCAAAAACCAATGGGATTTTTAAGAGATGAAGAGTGGGAGCAGAGAAGCAAGAGACTACATAATAGGAATACTTCAGTCTGGAAGTCCTAAGGTGGTAATTGCAATGATGTATAACCTACCACAGAATAGCAAGAGGGCAGGCAAGAGTACAATATGAAAATTAGACACATGTGCACATCTGGGTATCTTTATTGTAGACGTTTCGTCATCAGTGGCTTTATCAATACAAATTCTAGGACATAACTTTGAGACAGTAGAACTATATACAAAAGATGAGGAAATCAGTCCCTCGGGACTGATTACCCATCCCTTGGGTATTATCTACTTCCACTTGGGAATCCCGCCTACAAGTGACTATGTCCTCGTCTGCTACCCGTCCCTATCAGCTGACTCCTATTTAAGCGCCAACCTCCTTGCCTGTTCTTCAGAATCTCCACAACTACGGTGCTGTTAACACCAACTCCAAGGCTGAGGGACTGATTACCTCATTTTTTGTATATAGTTCTACTGTCTTCAAGTTTTGTCCTAGAATCTGTATTGATAAAGCCACTGGATGGCGAAACGTCTACAATAAAGATACCCAAATGTCGCACATGTGTCTAATTTTCATCTTGTTGGTTTTGTATACCATTCATGAACAAGAGTACAATAAGAGTAACAGAGTGATGGCTAAGTAATAAAGCGGGAATGCAAGGGAAGTGGTCAATCAAATGATGGTAAAGTTGCCTGAGTGGCGAGTCATCATATAACTAAGTTGCCTGAGTGGCGAGTCATCATATAACTAAGTTGCCTGAGTGGCGAGTCATTATATAACTAAGTTGCCTGAGTGGCGAGTCATCATATAACTAAGTTGTCTGAGTGGCGAGTCATCATATAACTGAGAGCCACGTCAGGAAACACTTGTGCTGCTTCCTCACAAATCATACCTAATCTTTCTCATAGGTCGGGGTAACTAATGTATAGTCTGAAATATTATTCATGAAGAATGATGTCTTTATTATGATAATGACCCCTGATAATCATTTATCATGCCCCTTTTGCTTTATTTAATGTTACTGGGCAGTTTTCGAAAAAAGAAGTTATTTTCAAATCAAGAAGAGTTATGTAGAGTTTGCAGCAATGCAAGTATTTCAAAATTTGAAGGAGAAATTTTGCATCCGTCACTTTCATGTTGAGAATGAAATGATTGATTAGGAAAACATTTATTCTCATTTCTAATTTTATTTGCCACTGACACAAATATAAGTAATAAGACAAAGTTGAGGTTGAATTAATGTTGTTTTCTTGCTCGTAATTTAGAGGAATGTGTGCACATAACTGAACTGGTTTGAATGAATGTGATTTATCGAGGCTCTGTAAAGTAATCGACTGGGTTTAGCATTTCTTTCATGTATTATAGGCGATTTACGAGATCTGTATTGGCATGGTCTTGAGGTGGCTCTCTGCTTCCTCGTGAACAACGCTTTATCCACTTGTAGACAGTGGTCAAGTTGAAGCCAGTTGCTTTAGCAATAGCGGTAGGACAAGCCACTAACCCACATACGCATAAAACTGGCGCGTTCACTCGTATTTGAGTGTTGAAACTTGCGTCTTATCCTCATTGTAATTATCTGTGGAAGATTATTAAAGGTTTTTGTTACTTATAAATGAAAAACCATGTAATATATAAACAGGATACATAGTTGTGGATGGGGTTGTGAGAAAAAAAAATGCAATGGTGTTTGGAGACGGGTGGGATAAAAATATGCGGAATCTAATACCGAATGTGAGTTACTTTTTGCTGATGATACTATGCTTTTTTGGGGGGTTCTGAAGAAAAGTTGCGAAGGTTATTGGAGGAATTTGGGAGGGAGGTAAAGGAAGGAAGTTTAAAGTGAACATAGAAAAAAGTAAGATGATGAGGGTAGCAATCGAAGTGAATGTGTCGATGGATGGGTATATGGTAGACGAGGTAAAAGATAGAATTGATGAAGGAAAAGTTGTCTTAGCAGGGCCAGACCAAATGATTTCGTGGATTTATATGGCCCGCGGGCCAGACGTTCCACATCTGATGTATACTGGGTGAACTATATTCTAGTTATCCACTATAAAGATGAATTATATTCTAGATATACTCAATAATGATGAATTATATTCTAGATATCCTCTATATTGATGAACTATATTCTAGTTATCCACAATAAAGATGAATTATATTCTAGATATACTCAATAATGATGAATTATATTCTAGATATCCTCTATATTGATGAACTATATTCTAGTTATCCACTATAATAATAAACTATATTCTAGATATCATCTATAATAATGAACTATATTTTAGATATCCTCTATATTGATGAACTTTTTCTAAAATTATCCTTTTTTAATTGCTAATAGTACATAGACAGGATATGCAAATAATTATATTGTTCATAACTCGTCTTGTAAACAATTGGATAAAAACACTAAATACGCAATAGATTTTGGACAGAGTTTCACCTCAAATGATATTACTAATCATGTTGAAACTGCCAATGAATTTGTAATTTTGAAAAAAAAATATCCAATATCACAAGATGAGATTAACCTTGTAAGGGAAGGTTTACGGTGCCTTATTAAAACCTGCTGAGCCTAATTCACTAAAACTTTCACGGAATTGAAGAATTACAAAATTTACGTGTATCAGAGGCTGATAAATTTTGATTTAATTGTCATTTTGAACAAAATGACTATAATGGTAGAATGGAAGGTTTACTATGCGACTAGATACTTGTACTATTGAATAAAAACCCCTCTTGAACAGATTAATCGTTCATTCAACAGTAAATTGAAAGATTCTAAAAGGGGAATTAAAATTTAATTCAAATAGTTTCCCTGCAATTTTTTTTAAATACTATCACCTTGATCTTTTTAATATTCACTTAATTCCCTTTCTACTTACCCTCCAATTCGTTCAGCAACCTTTGCGACTTCTCTCCAGCATCTCCCAAAAGCACAGTGTAAAGTGCACAGCAACTTGTCAACTCCCCCATTTTATGTTAAATTACCTCCTCCCATGGCAGACATTAGTCGGGAGATACTCCCAAGAAAGGGACCCAAAGGGCCCCGGGGCCACCACTTGGCCAAGGCCGGGCCACCACTGGAAAAGGGGGCCCGGGGCCCGGGGAGAGTCCGGGCGAATAACAACAACAACAAATATGTTAAATTTTTTGTTTCAATCCCACATCTTTCTCAAACATCCTTACATTCAAACTACTGTTTTTTTTAAGTTAAATTCTGCTATGTATAGCATAGATCTGTTTATTTTTTAAATAATATATCACTCATCTCTGTCGAAGGTCTATTTTTTAATGGAAAATAATCTTCCTCTCTCCTGCATACCCTAACCTGAACCTCACTATCGTATCTTCAGTAACCTACAATATATTCCATACACTTGCAACATCTGCTACATTGCTCCCATATCCACTCTATCATATGCCTTTTCCAAATCCATAAAATGCAACGAACATTTTTTACCCTTATCTAAATTCTGGTCACTTATAAGCTTCACTGTAAACATTTGGTCTACACATCCTCTATTTTTCCCAAAGCCTCCTTGTTAATCTGCAATCCTGCTCTCCACCCACACTTAATTCTTTCAATAACAGCTATACCATACACCTCATCAGGTATACTCAACAGGCTTATTTCCCAATAATTTTTCACTTTCTTTTTGTTCCCTTTGACTCTATACTAAGAAACTATGCATACTTCCCCTGCGAATTCCTAGGTATTTTCCCTCTTTCATACATTTATTAAATAAAAGCACCAACCACTCCAAAACTATATCCACATATGCTTTTAACATTTCACGTCTTGATTCCATCAATCCCAGCACATTTACACCTTTTTATTCTACCCACAGCCTCAAGCACCTCCTCTACACTCATAACTGGCTCTTCCTCACTCCTAAAACACGCTGTATCTGCCTGGCCAATGCATCAACTCACACCTTCCCTTCTCATCATCACCATTTAACAATTCCTTGTAATATACCCTTCATCGTCACGATACCTCCAAATTCCTCCCTAATAACTGATTTTAACTGTCAAAGCCATTCAAAATATATTTCCTAAATTTCATAAACAGACGAAATTGGGGTGGAAATATTAGAACCAGGAGACGCAGGAAAGGTTTGAACATATCTGAAGTAATGAAATTTTGTATGAAGAAAGCTGGGGAGCAGATTTATAAATAATAATAATAATAATAATAATAATAATAATAATAATAATAATAATAATAATAATAATAATAATAATAATAATAATTTTGTTTTCCTTCTTTTTGTCTTACTCTTAATTCTTTCAAAAAAACTCTACCATACACTTTACCAGGTACACTCAATAGACTTATTCCCCTATAATTTTTGCACTCTCTTTTGTCCCCCTTTTCCTTTATACAAAGGAACAATACACGTCTCTGCCAATCCCTAGGTACCTTAACTCTTCTATACATTTATTAAATAATAGCACTAACCACTCCAAAACTATATCCCCACCTGCTTTTAACATTTCTATCTTTATCCCATCAATCCCTGCTGCCTTACCCCTTTCATTCTACCCACTGCCTCACGAACTTCCCCACACTCACAACTGGCTCTTCCATACCCTACAAGATGTTATTCCTCCTTCTATACACGAAATCACAGCTTCCCTGTCTTCATCAACATTTAACAACTCCTCAAAATATTCCCCTCCATCTTCCCGATACCTCTGACTCTCCATTTAACAACCCCCTCTCCTATTTTTAACTGTCAAATCCATTTGTTTCCTTGGCTTCCTCAACTTATTAATCTCACTCCAAAACTTTTTCTTATTATCAAAAAAATTGTTGATAACATCTCACCCACTCCCCCCTCATTTGCTCTCTTTTTAATTGCTTCACCACCCCTTAACCTCTCCTTTTCTCTCCATATACTCTTCCCTCCTTGCATCACTTCTACTTTGTAAAAACCTTACTACTCTCTTTACATCATCATTCCACCAATCGCTTTGTTCATCTGCAGGATAGCAGATAAACAAGGGGCTTTAGGAAAGGTAGGCGGTGTGTAGACCAAGTGTTTACAGTGAAACATATAGGGTGAACAGTATTTGGATAAGGGTAAAGAGGTTTTTGTGGCATTTATTGATTTGGAAAAGGCGTATGATAGGGTGGATTGGGGGCAATGGGCAGATGTTGCAGGTGTATGGAATAGAGGTAGGTTACTGAAAGCAGTGAAAAGTTTTTATGAGGATAGTGAGGCCTGCTAGAGTGTGTAGGAGGGAAGGGGACTATTTCCCAGTAAAAATGGGCCTTAGACAAGGATGTGTGATGTGACCGTGGTTTTTCAATATATTTATAATGGAGTTGTAAGAGAAGTGAATGCGAGGGTCTTGGCAAGAGGTGTGGGGTTAAAAGATAAAGAATCAAAACAAAGTGGGAGTTGTCACAGTTGCTTTGCTGATGACACTGTGCTTTGGGAGATTCTGAAGAAAGTTGCAGAGGTTGGTGAATAAAATTGGTGGGTGTGAAAAGAAGAAAATTAAAAATGAATATAGGAAAGAGTAAGGGATAAATAAAAAAAAGATTAGTGACGAAAGATTGGATATCAGATTGGAGGGAGAGAGTATGGAGGAGGTGAATGTATTCAGATATTTGGGAGTGGACATGTCAGCAGATGGGTCTATGAAGGATGAGGTGAATCATAGAATTGATGGGGGGAAAAGGGTGAGTGGAGCACTTCGAGTCTGTGGAGACAAAGAACTTTGTCTTTTGAAGTAAAGAGGGGGAAAGTATGAGAGCATAGGTTTTAAACCCAAAACCTTATATGGGGGTGAAGCATGGGTGATGAATGTTGCAACGGGAGAAGGCTGGAGGCAGTGGAGATGTCATGTCTGAGGGCAATGTGGAGGGGGAATAATGCAGAGAATTTTGAGTTTGGAAATTTGAGGAGGTGCGGATTCCCAAAAATATTATCCCGGGAGGTGAGGAGGGGTTGTTGAGGTGGTTCGACATGTAGAGAGAATGGAACGAGACAGAATATCAAAAGGTATAAACGAGTGGAGGGAAGGCGGGGTAGGGG